>VDFB02355852.1:0-11753 GCA_007258455.2 Sequoia sempervirens | reverse complement strand
TTCAACATTTTATCACCAGAAAGTAAACAGGAGATGCAAAGTTAATGCTTACCTTAGTTGTCTATGGAGAGAATATATTCAAAGTCATGTTCAATTCCTCTGAAAATTCAAACCAGAAGCTCCATTGGTGGCAGCATTGCGGCACATCAAGCAAGGTGAAGTTTCCAGAATGCCAAAACAAAAATGCAAAGTGAAGAGTGAAGAAGTAGATTTAGGGTTCAATGCTTCTGCTCACTTGCCCTAAGTCAAAATGGGATTTTTGATCATTGTTTAAAAAAAACAAAATCATTTCATGTTACAAATAATGTATGAGGGGTCATGAGGTTTTAAGTCTGACTTTCAAAGTTTTCTTTTGATTTTGAAAGGTTGAGTTCATCTTCACTTATGCTTATTGCATGGAGTTGAAGAATATCAAATATCAATTAAATATTAAAGGTAATGTTATTATTACTTTAATATTTAAACATGTAATAAAAGGTAAAGTTAACAGATATTAAATATTAAAATAATCATTAAATGATTATCTTTAATATTTAATTAAAAGTCTTCATTTTTAAATCCATGCAAGAAATATGAGTGAAAGCCAATTGAAAGTCCAATCATGCAAATTATGGAGATTCATGACAAATTACCTTAGTTTCACGCCAGTTCGCAGGATATTTTGATCATGCACATTGAGGAGAGCAGTTTGCAACTGTTTAACTTCAGTTTTGACTCTCATTTTTATGGGTTTTCTCCTTTGCTCGTGAGGAGATATTTTGGGATGGATTTTACATGTTCAGTGAACTTTCAGTTCCACCTTTTGGCACATATTGTATGTCTTCATTGTATATATTGGAAAAATTTTATCTTGGTTCTTGACTTTTACTCTCTTGATTTTGAGAGAGAAGAGATTTGTAACTCATTTTTTATGATAGTTTAATATAAAACAACAAAGCTTTGGTTTTCATTTTTGTCAATTAGTGTAGAGATTCCTTTTGTTTTCATTCAGAATCTATTAAGTTTTCCTCTTCAGAATTATATAAAGTGTCTTTGTGAATGATTTGATAAAATTATTGTGTTTTAGTCATTAGAACCTTTAGTTTTGTCTTGTTCATAATTGTACATCATACCACAAGTCTTAGGTCGTGCTTACATTCAATTTGTTCTTCAAGTTGTGAGAATTTATTTTCCTTCTGAAAAGAAAAACTATTTGGCCTTGTTTGGAAACATTTTTGTGATCAACTTCTGAACTGTGGAAATAATTTTCCAGAAAATAGTTGTGAATCAGTTTGCAGTTTAGCCATCATTATCGTTTAGGTGCATCACCACAATTTAAAATTTAGTTTACACATTCAATTAAAGCCTTTTTCCCTTTTCCATCCAAGTCAAAGTTAGTCATTAGAAATGATAAAAGAAGCCGGCCTATAACCTAGAGGTCTACTTTCATCGTAGGGTACCCACAACCTGAAAGTATTCCCATGTTTCATAGGATTGCAAAGCATATCCACTTTCTCACACGGGTGCACTCCTGTTGATAATAGTAACACTTTGTGAAAAAAGGGACACTTTGCAAATTTTTTTTCCAAGATCCTAAAATAACCTAGATATGCATAAAACTCATTAAATCATTAGAAATCACAAAGTGAAGGTTGCAAAATTGACTCACCTCATGCCGACGCTCGATGCGTGGCACCTGATCCTTGAGAATGTCCAATTGTGTAGGTGTGTAACCTCGTCTGCTCGAATTTTTTTGTCTCACTTATCACTCTCAAGCTACAAGAAGGTAAAATGCAATATTAAGTGACAAATTACTCTCCTTTACCTCTTTTAACCTATTTTCATTTATTTTCACTATGCATTAAATTAGGGTTTCTTCTATCTAACAAATTAATAAAGTACTTTTTTTCTTCAACACAACATAATGGGAGCTAGGAAACTCCATTTTTGACGTCGTTCGATGCATTGGAACTGTGATTCTACACCTGACATCATCAAATGTCTATCGTTATGTGACATGGTACTTGGAAATGTCCTCCGATATGATATTTCTTGTTCAATGCGGCCAAATTACTACCTTGATTCCACCTCTGTAAAGCAAGAAGAATCAAGGGGGGGCATACATCTACCCTCAAATTTGATTTCTAGAAGCTAGGAAAAAGGATTTTTGACAACTAACAAATTTGTACTAGAGATGCGGTTCCTAATGTTGTGGTTTTGTAGATAACTACATTGGGGGCTTCATTCTCCCATCTTTTGAATGAGTATCCTTTTATGAAGTAAAGTGCACCATTTAGAGTCCTTTAGCTTGCATATGCATGCAGAGTTATATGGGCACTAAAGTGGGGGATAACTATGGACATAGAAATTGTACTCCTTTGTAGAAAGTACAATCTATGACCTAATTAGGTCCTATTTTAGACACCCTTGTATCAATCACCCCTTAAAAACTGCATTTATAGGCCCCTAATGCTCATGAATTTGGACTTTAAGGCCTATTTCACTCACAAATCACTTAAATCATAACAAATAACATTCAAACCACTCAAATTTCATGAAACCCACCAAAAAAATCCCTGGTGGGACTAAGTCGCCCAAGGTGGCAACTTAGTCCCTTTTGGGGTATTTTCCACTTTTGAGCAGGAAAATCACCAACCTAATTCAAATTTTTGAGGGATGTCAGCCTATGAAGTTAAAATAATGAGTAATTCGGTGTTAATGCCTATACATACATGTTTTTAGGTCATTTTCACATCTCCTAGTCATTTTACAAAGCAAAAATCAAAAGTCAAGAACAAAATATTTTTCACAAGAAGTTCCATAAGTCTTTCTATAGCAAAGTTGAAGCTTAAGGGCAGAAAATTAGGGTTTTTGTAGGTCTTCAAGCTCACTTTTTATTCAATATCTCACATTTCAAAGGGTTGACCATGGATGCCTATGGTGAATCATGGAGAAATCTAGGTTGAAGAGATGCAACTAGCCATCAAATCACACCTAATGACTTGTTTTCAAAGTGGTTCCATCTTCAATTTTCTCTCTATCTTCAGAATTAAGGTTTGCATAACATTTGCATGCCATTTGCATTCATTTTTAATGTTGTAGGGTTTCTTGGATTGAAGTCTTGCATCATTCAAATGCCATTTTCTTATCTTATTCTAGCACATTAGAATAGGGTTTTGTCTCATTTTAGCTTTTCCTAGTCTTAGACACACTTAGGGCTAGGGTTTGATGCATATTTTATCTCTCATAAAGTTTAAATACCAACTAGGGGTTTGATTGAGGCAAACCCCCCATTATAAATCAAGTTATTTTCTATTTTTTAGGGTTTTTCGAAGATTCAGATCTTGATTTCCGTTAAAAAGCAGAGTGTAGGTTGTGGGCTTTTGTTTCCACTTTCGGATTTGAAGAAAATCCAAAGTGGACCAAGTCACCCATAGTGGCAACTTAGTCCCATTATACTAATTTTTTCAGGGATTTTTACAGTTTGAGATACCCATTTGGCAGAAACAACTTTTTGGGCAGTTTCCCCAATCCGAGACTAAGTTGCCCAACCTGGCATAAGTGTCCCAATTAGCTCAAAAATAAAAATTTCTAGAATTTTAGAGGTATTTGCAATCCCCAGTTGGCTCTTCATCAATTTCTAGGCGCATAGTTTCTGTTTTGCATCTTTATTTTGTTATTTATTGCATTTGTTTCATCTTTCTACATATCACAGTGTGTTTTCCAACACTTTGCATTTCTTAGGTTTTACATCATTAAATCATTTTATTTTCAGATCAATGCATTAGTTCATCATAATTAGGCATATTACAACTCATTTTCATTAATATTTAGTGTAGAAATTTGCATTTTGGACCCTGATTTTCCCTTTCTCCTTTTAGGTGAAAAACCTTAGAAGGAGCTAAAGCAGTGTGGGCAATCCAAAATCATTGTCCACACTTATGACCGTGAGGTTCAAAAAATAGATGTGAAAATGAATTTCGTTCATGGTGATTTGGAGGAGGAGATTTACATGACACAACCAAAGCACTATGTGGAAAAAGGTAAAATTAATTTGGTTTGTAAATTGAAGAAATATTTGTATGGCCTCAAACAGAGTCTTAGGATGTGGTACCAAAAATTTGATACATATGTATTGAGTTTGGGATTTGAGAATTCTAAATTAGATTGTTGTTTTTATTATAAATATGATGGTGATCATTTCTTATTTATTACATTATATGTTGATGATATGTTATTTATTGGTAAAGTGAAATGAATGATTTTACAACTAAAGTCTTAGCTTGTAGTTAAATTTGAAATAAAATATCTTGGTGTAGAAAAACACGTTCTTGGGATAGAAATTAGAAGAGATAGAGTGAATAGAGATCAATGGCTTAACCAAAGTATGTTAATTCAATTTTACAAAGGTTTAACATGCAAGATTGTAGACCATTGTATGTTCTTTTTATAGTTGGAATGAATTTATCTACTTCATATTGTCCAACATCCCCATTGAAGATGGAAGACATGCCCAAAGTGTCTTACTAGAGGACATTTGGAAGTTTTATGTATGCTATGGTTTGCACTAGACTAGTTATTTCCCAAATAGTGGGAGTTCTTTCCAGATATATGTTTAATTCTAGTAGAACTCATTGTGATGTAGTTAAAAGATTTAAGAGTCTCCAGATATTTATGAGGTACCTTAGAGTATTCCTTGTGTTATCATGGTAATATGGTGGGAGATGGGAATTCCCTTGATATTCATGGTTATGTGGATTTAGACTAGGCAGGTGATGTTGATAATAGAAGATCCACCAGTGCTTATGTGTTTACTTTATTTGGTGGTGCAATCAGTTGAATGAGTAACATGTTGTGGTTGCTTTGTCCACTACTAAAGGTGAGTATATGACATCTACTCATGCTTGCAAAGAAGCCATTTGGATTAAGATATTATTTTTAAATATTAGAATTAAACAAGGTACACAGATAGTTAGTGTGTGTTCTACCAAGATTAGAACCCAATATTTCATGCTAGAACCAATCACATTGATGTACAATATCATTTTGTTAGAGATATGGTAAAGGATGATAGGGTGAAGTTGGTTAAGGTGGAGACTTTGATGAATGTTGCAAATTCTTTAAATAAGCCTATGAGCACAAAAAAAGTTTAGATGGTGTTTGGAGTCTATGAACCTTACAACCCCTAGTGATTAAATTATAGTGTTGATACTCCCTTTGCTCTTGCAAGGTGTTTGAAAAGTGGGAGAATATTAGGAAAATGGTATATCAACCTTGCAACTACATTAGGTTACTATTTATAGATATTTTATAGTTGATCATATATTGATGTGGAAATTTTACCAAAGCTTTAGATTGGCTAAATAAGAATGCTCATAAAGTTTTGTTGCAAGATCATGTTTGGATTTGAAGATATTAAAGTTTTCATTTTTTAAAGTTTTAAAGTCTAGTTTGAAGGCCTTAGATGTGTTTTTTGGGCCCGAAATTGGTCATAATAAGTGTAGTAGGTTATAGCTTGATAGAGAACTTCATGAGATTTCCAATGATTTAAACAATTCATCAATCATACACTTAGATCAAAAGCTATAGCTTCTAGAAGTTGGGTCTGCCGAAATGAGAGATGTAAAAACATGTTGGACATATAAAGGGGGAGTTACATGTAGTGGTGTGTTTTTTGACACATCATAGGAATTTGTTATTGGAGATAAAGATGGGAACCACTTTTGGGTAGTTTTAGCTCATGGTTTTGTAATACCATTTGACAATTTCATGTATTGTATCTCCTATATATTAGGTGCATGAGATGGAGGTTGTGTGTAAGAGTCTTACAACTATTGAGTTGCCTCCAGATATTTGGTTGGTGTTACTCTTATGAGAAATATTTCTCTACAAGTATATTGTAATCTTGTTGAATTTTGAATAATATATTGGGTAGTTATTAGAGTGGGGTTTTTCTCCCAAAAGGGTTTTCTCCATGTAAATCACTATATTGTGGTATGAATATTATTTATATTTAAGTTTCTATAACTATTCAAACCTAAACAATTTTTGCATAACCCTCTTGTCAAGATTAGTGTAGGAAGTTGTTCCACCATCTTAGCTTCTTTACATCATGGAGATGAGTAGTGATGGTAGTAATGATGTTATATTTGAGTCATATATTGTACTCCATTTGGCTCAACTACTATTTGAGTTGGGTAGTCATAGTTTTGTAAGGTTGAAACATCCCTAATATAGAATGAGATCAATGTAAGCTAAAACTAAAGATGGATTCATAAATTATGGAAAATAATTTATATCAACATTAAGATGAGTTATAGAGTCCTTTCAAACCCTATTTTTACCCCTTTAATAAAAAATATCAGAATGAGTTCCTTGGTATAGATTAAGTTGTTTGATATTTTTTTAGTTAAACACTCAAAACTAAATGAAAGTCAAAAACTCATCATTCTGGGAAGAAAAACTAATTTTACAAAGAATTAAAACATAGACACCTCTTTTTATATTGCTGTATGATATTTTTAGGCTTTATTTAATATCTTAAGTATTTTTATGTCCTACGAATCCTATTTTTTGTGTTAATGATTTATATTTTTTGATGCAAGAGCATCTAACAAAACTCAAAACCATCAAGGGAACTTCTGTCTCAACACAATTGGAGAAGATCAAATTGAAAAACTCACCAAAATCCACTATACATTTCACCAATCTCACTTATCTACTCAACAAAATCCAACAAATTCTTTGACCATTCACAAGGAATCAACAAGCCAAATCACTTCATCAGTATTCCATATCACGATCAAACAACTTAATCAGCAGTCAATTGACTGTACAAAATCAACAACTCCATTAGTACTCTGAATAAATCCATATTTACACTATTCATCCAACTACCATTCATGACAACTTGATTCACATAATTCAAATCACCAAGACAACAAGTCCCATTTCAGGAACTTTCCCAATCCATCAATACACCTGCACAAATTGTATAAACCTTCCCACACCCTTCTTGCATGCCTTTACATCATTTAGCATCTTGGAGCCATTCATTTTACAAGGAAATAATTGTTTTTCTATCAGGACAACAACTTTCACATTGTAATCTCGCCTTCCCCTACACAAATCAACACTAAAACAACCTAAAAAATCCTATACAAACCTACTCCACTGAACTACAAAGCCCTAATTGGTGGAGTAGTCATTTAAGATCTGATTAGAGTCTCAAAACCTTATATAAGGTTGCAGACCGAGTTAATGAAATTCTACTTAAACAAGAAATATACTTAATAGATTCCTCACAAATGGATGGAAATGAAAACTAATTCCTTATGCAACTTAAAACAATGAGATTCAAGACCCCAAACTACTATACAATCTTTGTGACTAGAGAAACAATGGAAAGAACATTGAAATTTGATAAACATGGTACTTTTATTGATACAAACTCTTCAAGAATACAAAGATGATCACTTGCCCACCTTACAACTACTTTTATAGATGTTTCTCCAACCAATAACTTCCTTTTCAATTTCCTTCATCGACCTATCCCTTCAAATTTCCCAAAAAAGACTCTTCAACTTTTGATTTTTGCGCTTTTTTGTAATTTACATAATTGGCAACTTTTACAATTTTTTCAAATTTTGCTTTTTCCATCTTTTTCCCACCTAGTGACCTATTTGTGACTTCAAATACATTATTTATGATCACTTCATGACCTTTTACAAAGATTTACATGATTTTACACTTGAAAGTTCAATTTTTACAATTTTGCCAATTAGAGGCATCTAGTGAGCAAGGTGCTCCTACACCATACAACCAATCAACAAAAACTTTCCAAGTCCCTTTGGAAACCTGTTAAACAACTTCAAATATGTATTGGAATACTTCTCTTTAATCTTCATCTTATCATGGTTCCAATCTTTCCTTTAGCTTTGTCTTCATCACTGTCTTTTGCCATCACTTTCTCTTTCTCTACTCATTAGTTTCTCAATCATCTTCTCTTTCAAAAGGACATAGGACTGTCCTTTTACAAATCACAACTTTCCACCAACTCTTTCTTTACCAAAGGACACAATATTGTCCTTCCAATTTTCTTTTCCAAGCATTCTTTCATCTCTTTTCACAATTCATCCTTGACTTTCTCTGACAAAATTGTCTTCATCTTTTCATCTTCTCATCTACTCCCATCAGTGGAGTACTCTTAGAGCTGCAAACTCAAGTGCTTCTTCAGACAAGTATCCATCTTCTCTACTACCTCACCACACAACTTACCAACTCCTCAAACCATCCATCTTACCCAACAACAGATCTTGGAAGATTCTTGACACTCTCTACCTTGCACCTTCTACCCAGCTTAATCCCCATTCGAGGTTGGTGACCACAGACCTCAGCTTTTTTTCCAACACACAACTCAAAATCTTTCTCTCTGCAACATAGATGGATCAAGCACCTACAACCAAACTCAACAACTCAACTAACCAACTTCAACAAACTATCAATTCAACAAATCCTTAGAATCAACCAACTCTAATACCAATTGATCGAAGAGCATCTACCAAAACTCAAAACCATCAAGGGAACTTCTGTTCCAAACATAATTGGAGAAGATCAAATTGAAAAAATCACCAAAATCCACTATACATTTCACCAGTCACACTTATCTACTAAACAAAATCCAACAAATTCTTTGACCATTCACAAGGCATCAACAAGCCAAATCACTTCATCAGTATTCCATATCATGATTAAACAACTTAACCGACAATCAATTGACTGTACCAAATCAATAACTCCATTAGTACTCTGAATAAATCCATATTTACACTATTCACCCAACTACCATTCATGACAACTTGATTCACATAATTCAAATCACCAAGACAACAAGTCCCATTTTAGGAACTTTCCCAATCCATCAATACATGTGCACAAACTATATAAACCTTCCCACACCCTTCTTGCATTCCTTTACATCGTTTAGCATCTTGGAGCCATTCATTTTACAAGGAAATCATTGTTTTTTTGTCATGACAACAAATTTCACATTGTAATCTCACCTTCCCCTACACAAATCAACACAAAAACAACCTAAATCATCTTATATAAACATACTCCACCGAACTACAAATCCCTAATCAGTGGAGTAGTCATTTAAGATCTAATTAGAGTCTCTGTATGTCACCCGCTAATTTCCGCCAATGCATGTAGGGTTTTTCTAGTATGTGGTAGCATTGTACCTCATGTCATAAAATTCATATAGTTTAAGATCTAGGTTTACTTGTTCTTATAGATTATTCTACTTGCATTGTGATAGTGTTCTAAAGGATATCAGTTGTTATAAATGAACAATACTTGAACAAGTTGTGATTAAGCTTAAAGGTACCTTTTGATGTTTGAAGTTGTATGGAATATGGGGATGTCAATTCTAAATCATGTGATAATTGTTTTAGCATGAAGCTTCCTTTCTCATTGATGGACTCCTTGCACATTGCTCATTTTTATGGTGCCAAAATAGGAGTGTTAATAGGATGTTAGGAATATTTAATAATAGGTACTAGAGAACAAATGGAGTGGGGAGACCCCATTCCCTTAAAGACTCAGTTGAGTCATAATATTATGTCTAAACATTAGTATTGCTAATAATTGAAGGTGTTATGATAATTTCTTATGATAAATATATTTATCTATAATCTTAGTGAAATATGCAAGGAAAAATAGATGAAGGAATCATAAGTTTATATATGTATATCATTGTAGTATTGATTGTCTAGAGTGGAACGAATGCATTTTTTTTTACTAACAATGTCAACTAGTTGGGTGTACCTCTATTGATGATAAGAGATTTATTTGATTGAAGATTGTACAAGCATTAATTTTAGTCGTAGGTGTGATCTTACATTAAAATGTTAAGATAAAAATATTATATAATAAAGTTAATTTACAATTATTACTTAGGGATCCATATATTATAAAAATTAATGTCACAAGATCAAGAGAGTGAGGATGGATGTTAAGACTGGTTAGTTTCATGAAGCAATTAAAATAATATCCATGTTTGTACAACTATGAAACCTTAACTATGGCATGAAATTATTATAAGGACCAAGAAAGAGAAAATGTAAGTTAAATGACCAGAATTATTATGATATATAGTATCAAATATTATCCTTATTAATTAGGAAAGTACCAATAAAATTAGTATAAAGCATGGTTTATATTTTTATCTCTAATCAGATATTCCACAAATGATAGAAATTGTTAATCATTAATTTAATTTTTATTTGAGCAATAGAAGAACATTTATTATAAAGGGAGTCCAAATTAATAAATAGTTTACAGGTATGAAATTATCATTAATAATTATTAAGATATTAAACTAATGTTCCACCATACTATTGAAATGTAAAGCAATCAGAATAATTGTGCAAACTAGATCAAGTGCACATAGATGTAGAAATCAATGCTGGGCAGCGTAGAATTTTTATACCTATCAGATATTTAAGTTTTGAAATCTAGCACCATGATTCATCCTAGCCAAAATATTGAGGCTATTGAGTTGACTAGTTATTGACATAAATGTCAGAACAATATGGGGATTTGGTAATGGTTTTAAAATCAGGCAGAGCTATCTATTAGATCATGGGTATAAATCATGGGATGAAGCCATACCAGTAGATATCAGATATCAAATTGATTCTTCCAGAATTCAAGATGATGATTGTGCACTAGAATGAAATCTTTTGACAAATAGAAGATTTTTGCAATTCCCATCTCTACCACTTGTGCAACCTTCTATCTATCCTCCCACTTTTTGTAGACATCTATCAGAGATTTCTAGTTATAATATCGTACACAGATCCCCCTTTTATTATGCTTTGATAGTTGTCCTTAGGTGGAGAGATTCACTTTGTAGGAGACTTCATAAGAGAGCTTTGAAAATGGAGATGTTGGAGGCAGTGTTTCTTTCAAGTTGCAGGAAAAGGAATCAGCTTAAAAAAAAAAAAATCAGCCCACGCAATGGCATTAGAAATCCACTCTGAGCATGCGAGCGAAGGGCGAGAGAATTAGAGTTGAAGGGGTGAGTTTTGAACGTCTGGAGGACAGCAAGGGGCCTGCGAAGGTAATGGGGTGGCCGAGCTTTTGGTAGTATCGGTATGTAGGATACCCCTTTTTGTAGTGTTACTTTTAAAATAAATATATACATACAACGAGAAATATGTGCATGTCAAAATTTATGTCTCAATAGCAGGTGCTCTTGGTGATATTTATAAATATATGGAATTCAATGAAATCATTGTAAATGGAATTTGGTTTCGTTCCAGTTTTTAAATAGATTATGAAAGGCCTCAAAATCTTTTGGTGAATACATATTTCTAGTCTCTACTCCTCAAAAACCTTAAGGATGATAAGCATGTGATAGCTGCGTGGCTTTGTTTGGGGCTGATGATTCCATCAAAATCTTTAAACCATTATTATAAGCTTTAGATAATTTTGTTGTTGTACCTCTGTGCAAAACAGTGACACATTACTGCTGTTCATTTTTTTAAAGTATTTTTGATAGGAATTATGGCAGTTGTAGTATGTCTTCTATAAAAGTTTCCAGCAGCATTTCGTTTTCTTATTCTGGATAATGTGAGCCACATGGATTTTCTGTATATATATCTTGTTATTATTATTTTTAAATATAGGTTGAATTGAGATCATTGAATTCTCAGAGTAATAAAAATATATATATATAATAAAAATATATATATATAATAAAATTATAT
>VDFB02355851.1:0-16156 GCA_007258455.2 Sequoia sempervirens | reverse complement strand
TGTTAAAATGCAAGGGTATGCATTTTCCTACACTACATGAGTTAAGTTAGTCCTACTCATCATTTCTAGAAGTTAGTTATAATGGGGCCATGCCTCACTATTTAATTCTAGTTATCTAGGCATTTAATAATTCTCTCATGAATTTAATATAAATTTAGCCAAGCAGTTATCTTACTTCCTTTCATATCACGTATGAATACAAGGTTCTTGTAAATTTTTAAATCATTCTAGATCAATACAATTTTATTATACATCATCATTTGATCAATCATATATCTTCTTTCTCATGTTGCAATAGTTTCTTGTGGATGGTGTCTTTCATGGTTTGATCCTTTGAAGAGTGCTCAACTTCATTTGGGTTCATCAATATTTTCAACATGGTATTAGAGCCTAGGCCATGCTAAGTCCATCTCATATTGGAGAGTTTAGCTGAGGAGATTTTTATTTTAGGTTGAAAGGTTTACATCAAAGGCTAGTTGTCATCATCTAAGGGATAGCTAATTTCTGAAGCATAATTGGTCAAATATGACCTCATCATTGCATTCAGGAGGTCCAAAAACATTGGAATGCCTATCAAATTGTCAAAATCTAATACTTTGTCCTGAAGACATCAAAGGTTTTTAGTAGTAGTAGGAAAATTTTAATACTATATGGTTTTGTGAAAAAATCCTCCCCCCCATCGGTAAAATTTTTAATCCATGAGTATAATATTATCCTAGGTTGGATTTTTCAATTATCGAGCAAATTCTAAATATTTTAGGTGAAATATTATATTTTGGTGGATTAATTGTTTGTGGGAAAATATTCTTTATTGATAGCAGATATTATTCTACGGACTAGACAAATTTACTATTCTATAGTTATTGTCATTTTTTTTGCAGTCATTTATTGACATTTTGAAGTGACACATTTATTATTAACTACAAGGCCATATAGGTCAATTGTAGTGATTATCGTCATTCTATATTAATTGTAGTCTACCATAGTATCAGATAGTGACTGCCTTAATTCCTTGTCAGCCCACATGCATAGCCCCATCAGATTCTCAAACCACCAACCATCTTTTCTACTCATCAACTAGACAAGCCCTCCAAACATAGTTTTATTAGCAACCAGGGGATCCACCCTTGGTGAGCAGTGCCACCCTGACCACTGCCAGTCTAAAGCCCTGTCATTTCCCTACTAGTGATACATTAGTTTTGGCCCCCCAACCTCCACGGTCATATCAATGACTAGGGGGCTTATTTTTTTGCCTCAGGTGCTTTACTTTTTGCACCTAGTTAGCCTGCATAGTTATCCCGCATACCCAAATTGGACATTTTTTTCAACGGAGCATAACTTTTTGCAAAAATATTGTATTTTCAAAAACAAGATATTGACAAAAACCTACTTTCGTGTACTTCATAGTGGTGTATAGTAATTTTCTATATTTTTTTGTAGTTACAAATTATAGCCAACTAAAGTCAGTGCTTCCTTTTGGACTCCCGAGCTCGTATCTTTTCACTAATTTGTCAAATTTTAGAAATTCTAGTAGCATTGTGAAGGTAATTTAGAGGTCTATCATTCTGTCCATTCACTTTTTTCATATTTAGCACTAGCTACAATCCACTCATTTTTTTCAAATTATGGTATTCTCTTTATTACATGGATATACTGCTATTTGGAGAAGGTATATTTGATTTAGGAGGCTTCATTTTCAATTACACATCATATTTTGGGAGTTTCACATTATATTTTATCAAATATTTTGGCTTTTCCTTGATTTGTATTTGTGGCTCTAATGGTAGACCTAATATTTTAGGTTCTTACTCCTCATAATTATCACACATGGAAGGTGAGGATGTAGAGGTTACTTTGGTCTAAGGGATTATGGTCTACCTTGAGTAAGGAACAACCTAACTTTCCTAGAGAATATGAGAAATTTGCACATTGGAAAAAAATGTGATGAGGCAATGGGCTTGATTGCATTGCATGTTTTTGAATCCTTATTCTTCCACATTGAGGAGTATACTACACCAAGAAAGGTATGGGATAAATATAAGGATATCTTTGGTTATGTTAGTGATGTAAGAGCCTTATAATTAGAAGTAGAATTGGCATCACTTTCTATTGATTCATTTCCTACTATTGAGGACTATTTGGTGAATTTTAAGCCTTTCTGTACTCAATTAATAGGTTGTGGGAAAGAGAAAACTAACAATGAATGTAGATTTCTAATTTTGTCTAAATTGAAAGGTGTGCATATTTTTCCACTTCCTTTTATTCCACTATGGATGGGTTAGGTGATAGTTTTGTCATACCATCATTTGAGACCTTTTGTGAGAGATTTGACTAGGGAATAATCTAAACTTAGCCAAGATAATGTCTCTTCTAAGTCCCATGCTTTGATAGTCACACCACCTAAGGGGAAAGGGAAGAAAAAGAACAAACCTAAGGAAGAATCTAGTGTAACTTCCACCACCTCTTCTAAAGAGGATAAATCCAAGAAGGAGAAACCTAAATGCACTTTTTGTAAAGGGATTGGGAATAGTGAACAAGTTTTCTATAAGAAGGAAATCCATGAGTTGAAACAACTATTGGAGAAGCAAGAGGCACTGACCCTACTGTGGAAGGTAATGTATTGGTTCCTAGAGCACTTGATGTCTCCCCAATCTACTTATACCTAAATCTCTCCATTTTAGTTTGCAACTCAATATTTTTTTGCTACATCTTGATGTACTCCTCAATCAAAAGGTTATATTTTTCCATTAAGCTCTTTCTTTTAGCTTCCTCTCTTTCAACAGTATTTTGGGCCAATTTGGCCGCAGTCATAGTAAAATTAGTGGCCTCAATGGTTGAGGTCTCTGAAGCTCTCTTTATTATCAATCCTCCTTTGAAATTTGGATTAATATTAGAAACATCTAGTTTTCTCCCTTGTGGGGCCAATGCCCAAATTGCCAAAGTTTCATATTCCTCACTGAAAGCAGATTTTTGCAATGCTACCTTGACCTCTTCTTCAGAGTCTTCAAAGGGATTCTTAGACTTCATAATAGCATTAAAGGCTGCTGCATCTACAATGTCCCATTCTAGGAAAATTAATACACCAGCTTGACTCACCAGTTTTCTTCCTTCTTTAAGAGTGATGTTCTTGAATTCTTCCATTAATTCAACTTTTACTTCCTCATCATTCTTCTAGTCTGACCTATAAGGCCTTAGTTCTCTTCTTTTCTTACATTTACCTTGACACTCTTCAAACTTCATCCTCCATACCAATTGCAAGAATAAAAGAGTTCTTACAAATGTATTGTCATCTAGAAACTCCTTGCATGCCTCCATTCTTGCATCTTGTACAATTTTACCTTTCATATCTAAATTAGATAAAAATAATTTAGTTGGCCTAGGAGGGGAAGGCATACCAACTTCCATGTCTTGATCACTAACAATAATCTCATCCATCAGATCCTCCTATGGTTGATCAATTATTTGCCTCTTAGGGCTTGGCTCGGATGGTCGTGATGAGGGATTGGCTTCCGGTGATGATTCTAAATCAATAATTTTGATTGCCCCAGGCACTTTGAATTTTGGACTTGGTTGTGGAGGCACTTTCATAATCTGTTTTCCTTTTCTGTCCACTTCTTCTTCATCACTGCTACGATCATTTTTCCTTCTATAAATGGGCCACATTTCCATAGGTTGGTATGTTGGCCTTGTTTCAATTGGTCTAACACCTTTCTCTTGTACACCCAGACTCAATTCTAAATTTATCTTTTTTGTCCTCAATGTGCCCATAATTTCCTTGAAGTTTCCCATTAGAAAATCAATTTTCTTATGGTGAGGACTGAACTCCAATAGTGGATCATATTTTGGATCCATTTTGTGCACAACATCTAGTAGCTTACCATAAGCTATCCATTTCTCCTTATTCAACTCCCATCTATTGAAATCAAATTTATTTCTAATCAAGTCTTCAGGGAAATTGAACTCATGCACAAATTTTCTAGCTTTTATTCTTTGTTTGAAAAGAGCAAAGAAACCCTTAGGATCATGCTGACACTTTGGTCCACACCTCAAATGGTAATCATTAAAGAAATTATCAAAATGTGTCCATCCTCCCTTTGAAAATATAAAATTAGACACCACTGTATAATCTAGGAAAAATGTTCCCTTACCCCTTCCAGTGAGGTTGTCCTCATGAATACAACCTATCTGCCACATAACCTCTACAAATCCCACTCTTGGTGGCACATTGCATGGTAGTATATGAGGGGCTCCCTGAAAACCATATACTCTCAAGATAGTGTTGACTGGGTATGGGATAATGTCACCCCAGTTATGGTAAACCTTCAATTCTGACTTCCTCTCCTTTGGCCTGAGGAAATCATGTAATTCCTTAGGGATCCTAGGTATATTCACCATTAATCTAGCCCTTAATTTGGAAGCAAAAAAATTATCAAATTGCACATAACTAGTGCTTTCCTTATTACAAGATAAATTTGCAGCCCATATCTATACTGGTAATCTTTCTTCATCAATTGATTGCCTTAATTTCATCCTCTTAGAAAAAAGTCAACATTCTTAAACAAAAAAATATGCATTAGCATAGAATATCAAAAGAATTGAGTGTTGGTATCATTTTTTTGCAGCTTTGACAACCCTCCATGCATCCTCTTAGCCAAGAAAGAAGCTAAGTCATAGGTCACGGAGAAGTTAGTGTGTTGTATTTGCACCCCCATGAACATATAAGCAATGGGCATTACCATACCGGGACTAAAACCCAAAATTTGACATAAAGAATAGAAAGTGGCTAGGAAATGGTTTGAAAAATAATTTAATTTGAAAGGTTCTTAGTCATTGGGGCTGATATGAAATTTTGAACCTCCTACCCTAGCTAGATGAGGTGGAAGCAACCTTGCTATAAAAAGATATTTCAGCTTTGCATACTCCTGCTTCATTTCCTCAAGGTTGATAGGAACCAAGTCTTCCCTCGGTTCACTCAAGTCAAAAATATGTTGGACCTCCTCTCTGTTAATGCAGGTCTACATTAGAGAATACATTTGGTACCACTAGCTTCCCCATATCATACATCCATCTATTTGAAAAAGGGTGAGACAAATTCCTCTTTCCGTACCACAATCTAAACAATTCCAAGCCAATAAGGGGAACCCTAACATCGGAAATGTTGGAGCAATTATACACTAACCCTTCCCCCAGGATTTTCCCTCACATTAGGACCAATCCCTTCCTCCTATTATTCATTGGCAAGGAAAATTGATCCAAGAAATCATCATATAGGTTTCATTTCAAATATTTAGTCTAGCTAGAATATTGCTTGGGTGGTGCCATCTCAAACAAACTAGGGCTTCTTTACAACATTATAATTCAGATAGCTAGGACTAACTAGAGATAGAAAATTACAAGATGAAACACTCCAATTTCTCACAACTATAATTAAACTATAGCCCTAACACATTCATCAACAAGCTCACAACACATCCAGCTAATCCTTTCCCAAATTCAAATGCAAAATGACCGAGAGGCACATAAAATAAACTCAACTTTTTTCACAGAACTCCCAAATTCTGGCTACAGAAACTCGTAATTCTACCTTTGGCTCTAAAACTGCTTTGCAAAATAGTTGAATACTTTGTGATACAGACCAAGCATGAAAATTGATTTTATTGTTGATCAAATTACACCAGTATCTCATCCACCATTAAAGCTCAATTTTGTGCTGCACGAATGACTCCAACCATATTTGATACATATTTAAATTTGAGCCGTCGATTCTTCAGCTTGATCAAATAATTGATGGCCACCTTCGAAAATAGCTAACACAGTTGCCAACATGGCGATAAGGGGCCCACCTTACCATACACTATGAAGGAAGTCCATGTGGCGGTTGCTCATGATATCACAATCCTGAAACTTGTGATCATATAATGGCGGGCAATCGTTGATCCTGAGCATCAATGATCTCATTCCTTTAGCACAATCGCCAACCATGTTGTTAACCTTCGAATAGCTTTTCCAGCAAGATTATAACATATTCGTTGATTTAGAACATGTGTGTCTTGAGAACACTTTAGTAATCCTCCCCTTAATACATTTAAAGCTAGATAGTGTTTCCTTTACTCTTTAGGCTTCATCAGATGAGACACATGGTACTCACCTGTGATTTCACAATCAACCTAAGCACCATCACGGGATGGTGGGGAACAACTCAGATCAAATGGTAGTTGGTCAGTGATAGCACAAATTTGATCCCCTAGATAGGACACATGGCACCCACCCATGATTTCATGATCCTTTAATTCTCGATCACGGGATGGTGGGCACCATTGATATCTACAAGAAATAGATCAATGAAATCACTAAATAAACCCTTGCAAAATAAAACATTCATTGAAAGGAGAAGTGGGAATTACTAGGCGGATGACAAACAACAACATAAGTTATTTTTTAAAAGATGAAACACGGGGCCAACCGAGACTTAGGAAATAAAACCCTACGGAGGAAATAAAGTATTAAAATCAAAGTTGGGTTTTAATTTTAATTCAGTGACGTAAGCCTAAGCCATTAACCCCAGTTGTGATGTTGCTGACAGCTTAGCCAAATACTTTCATTAAATACTAACCATGCAATTTGTAGGTTTTTTAGATTCGAAGATATGGGAAAAGATCTCGATCGTACCCCACCAAGTTGTAGACCTAAGGTGTCACCTTGTTATTTGGTGTGAGGTCAGTAAAAGGTAGATGTGTGTCCTGTATGGAATCTGGGGCCCAATCTCCACTATTGAGCTCATAACCCATGGTTTTAGATCGACAACCAAGATCAAAAGCTAATGTAAATCTCTATTGTTCCCTGCTAGCTCACAGGAGGAAGATGAAGATTGGTTAAAAGTTGCGAGGTCAACGAGATTATGATGCATAGCTCTAGCTATTTAGTTTGCAAAGTGCATAGGACCTGCTAACATGGATTAATGTTATTGGTCATGTGGAAGGTGAACAATGTTTTGTTGGATGTCAAACCAAGTTAGCCCAAGATAAACCATTTGATTTGCCAACTCTTCAGGAGATCAGCAGGTAGTATTCAAAGATGGAAAATGACACATGGTGGTCATTTTATCATACAACTAGTGAAGCATTAATGAATTATTCCTTGCTTGTGTAGTCACGTTGATCTCAATCTGTGTGAAGATGTTGTTGGCAATCATGAAGGGTGATCTGAAGATTCTCATGCAACTCTAGTTAAATAGTGATAGTACATACATTGCCAAATTGCCATGTTTTCACATGCATTTTTACTAAGCATTGATGAAGGTTGCCATTATCTCGCACAATAAATACAAGAGGAATTAGCTTCTAATAGTGTCATTATTGTAGCAGTTAGAGCACTTTGTGGGATGAGTCTAATCAAGTTTGAGTGCTTGTTTGATAAGAGAAAATGAGTAAGTCAGTAAGGAGGTCTATTTGTTTGAGCTTACAAAAGCTTGGTCTTGCTATTCAAGAAGGTGCTTTGGTTGACAAGCCCAGGCTTGTGCCCATTAGATGCAGTAAAAGGTTTTAATTCTAAGATGTTGCTACTCAACTGGTAGATGACAAAGGCAAGCAGTCGGTGTGCTCTATTACTAGTGTTGGTAGAAAAATAAGGTATGGGAATGGCTCCTTTGGATGCAGATACTCACCCATTGACCTTATGAGCAACATTTCTGATGATGTAACTGAGACCAACTCTGACTACTGTCAGTATTTAGCTCTCTTCAATCATGGTCTTCCCTCTGATGAGGAAGTGATATATGTGGTGCCATTGGCTATTAAAACCCAAAGCGGATGGACTAGAACCGTATTGGGAAAGGACAAGAAAGAAGAGGAGGCTGAGGGTCTACCGTATTCAGCAACAACTAGAAGCGAGCGTGTATACCAGGGTTTGAGTGTTGGTAAGAGCAAGGTGGTGGGTAAATAAGAAGTTGTTGTGGTGCCTTTGTGGCAATTTGGTTGCCTTTTTTTTGTGTGCATAGCGACAAAAGGGATTTTGATGACAATTTGTGTTCCCTTTTCTTTTAGGTTTCCCTAGTTCACGCACTATGTTTTCTAGATTCAACATGTGGGAATTTTTGAAATGAAAGTAAAATGCAATGGTGATTTTGTTCAAATGAAAATTTGTGGTGAAATTACATTTGAGCCCAAAGCTTGTTGCTCCCTTGTCATATAAAGGGGAATTCAAGGCTCATTTGTAGGGAGAGAACTAATGAAAGCTCTAGCTAGGTTTTGAGTTGAATATATGGGTAGAAAGATATATGTCCTCTGATGAGGAAGTGATATATGTGGTGCCATTGGCTATTAAAACCCCAAGTAGCATTTAATAGAATAGATAGCCTATTTTGAGTTTTGGATGAATATATACAAATTATCTTAAATTGTATGCAAATATGACTTATAAGCATGAATAAACGTATAATTCTAATATATTTTCTCTCCTTATGTGGATTTGAGTGAATTTTGAATGAAATGTTAATGATGTTGTCATTCTTTTGAGAATTTGTTCAATTGTGTGTCTATGTTTTTTCTTTGATTCAAGAAAATCAAATAAATGCTTAAATGGAGTCATAAGTTCACAATTATTTACAAAGGATTTGGATAAGTAGTAATATATCAAAGAATTGAGCCCATAATGCAAGGTAATATATGAGTAGTCCGATTTTGACACCTGGCCTACTTTCTTAATTAATGGCAAATGGTAACCAACATTTAACCAATGAAAATAAAAGAATAATATGTAAATGGTCACCACTCAATTCTCTCTCCCCTTAACCCTAAACCCTTAACCCTTAAACTCTAAACCCTAATATTAGGTGTGTATTAAAACATTATAAAAGTATAAATTTTTGGAGTTCTATTAGGAATTGAATGATAAATGACGATGAATGGGAAAATCTAAGGCACTTCAATATTTTCAACTAAAAAGTTAGGAGTTCAATTAGGATGAGTGTTCACTTAGGGTTAGGTTTAGTCCAATCAATGTTCAATTCTAAGTTAGGATTGAGGATGAGGTTGGGGTTTAATTAAGGTTATAAATTCAATAAGAGTTCAAATAGGGTCAAGGTTAATATTAGGGTTGGGGTTAAGGTTTAATTAGGATAAGAATTAGTGTTAGGGTTAGGATTAGAGTTCAATTGTAGTTCAAAGTTAGGGTTATGGTACAATTAGGACTAGTGTTCAATAAATGTTCAATTAGGGTTAATACTTAATTAAGGTTAGTTTTAAAGTTCAATTAGGGTTTGGGTGAGGGTTGGGATTATGAATCAAGTAGGTTTGGGTTAGGGTCTGATTAGAGTTAGGTTTAGGGTTTAGTTAGAGTTAGGTTAGGGTTAGGGGTAGAATTCAATTATGCTTAGTGGTCAATTACAATTAGATTTAGTGTTTAATTAGGGTAAGGGTTAGAGTCCAAATAGGGTTAGGGTTTAACTAGGGTTAGGATTAGAATAGAATAAAGTTTTGTGTTTGATTATGATATCTAGATTTTAGTATAATTTTAGAAAATGAAATGATTTGGACACAAAGAAAAAAATATAAACTTTGATTTTATATAGATCTTATTTCTTAATTTATTCTAAAATTATAATTAATAATTGTTTAATTAATATAAAATGAATATTTAGTTTAATTTAATTTAATTGTGTTAGATAATTAGTAAAACTAAATAGATAATAAATATTTTATGGATTTTAAAAATTAGAATTTAGTTTAATTTTATTTGTAATGTCAAATATTAAAATTTTAGATTGAAATACTTAATTGATTTTAAAATATTTATAATTAATGTTCAATTTATAAACTAATATTAAGACATTAATAAATATAACCCGCGACATAATATATTAAAGATGCATCAAAGTATTTATCCTTCCGGCTTCATTGGATGAGACACTGCAGCACCCTACCGTAATATCACAATCAATAAAGAACTCAACTTTGATCATGCAATGGAGGGAAACCAAAGTTAAGGATCTCACTATCGCAATCCTATTTGTTCAACATAGTCGCCAACCTTGTTATTAACCATCAAACACCTTTCTACTGAGATTATAACATCTCCGTTGATTTAAAACACGTGCATCTTATAACTGCTTTAGTAACCCGCGACATAATGTATTAAAGACCCATCAAAGTATTTATCATTCCTTCGGCTTCACCAGATGAGACACGTGGCGCTCACCCGTGATATCGCGATCAACTGGTAATCAATGTGGGATGGTTGAGGGAACAACCGATCACATGATGATTTGATCTATGTACATGCAAACTGTCCTCGCGAAAATAAAAACATTTATTCAGGAGAGGCCCTAAAGGCTATGTGGTACTTGCCCGTGATATCGCGGATCAATTGCGGGGTCATCGAGATGATCTGTAATAGCCGAGATCACATGACTACTGGGATCTATGACCATGAAACCATCCTCCAAGAAACTAAAAACATTAGGGAGAGAGCCTAGTAGTCGTAGGAAAAATAAAAACATTTATTAGGGAAGAGGGCGACCAATTGTGATGATAATACCTAGTCTTAACATACATTATTACTATATATTGTAAATAAATCTAAATGTAAATAAAGAAAGATATTTATAATCAAAGAAAATAAATTAAAATTTATTTAATTAAAAAATTATACATCAATTTTTTTCTTTTCTAGATGAATTAAGAGCATGATTTTAAAAATATTTGACCAAATAACATAAACATAAAATCCAAGTGGGAAAACTGAATATTGATTTTAAAATTTTGAGGTTTCATATTTATATGTGAGATTGACTAATATTCCAAAAATGAATGTTAAAATATCATGAAAAAAATGGGCATAGAATGAATGTAGAAGTAAAATTATATTTGCATATATTCATAAAATAAGATCTAATAAAAAATATATATATGCAATTAAAAATAAAGGAAAAATAATTCAACCCAAATTTGGATAAGAGAGATAATTAGATTATATGATAACTTTAAGGCTAGGGTTAGGGTTTGATTAGGATTAGTGTTCACTTAGGGTTATGATTAGAGTTATGAATCTACAATTAGGGTTCAATTAATGTTCACTTAGGGTTTCTTTCTTGGGAGAAGTTTATTGAATGGTAAGTGTATTTTATAAAATTAATATGTCAATAATTAATTTTAGATAATACTACATGTGATTTTTCATATGGTATTAAATTGTAGATTAAAAATCTCTATAGTAGATTTCCTTCCTTTTGCATTGTAAGCTACCATGGGCTTGATATGGTCTTTAAAATCCTATTCCATTTTGGAGTTTTCTAACCATACAACAACAAATGGTCCAACAAAAAGCTTTTGTATTTTTTCCAAGCACAAATCCTTAGAATTTTAATGTGTTACTAGGTTAATTTTAATGCAATAAATAAATACACACTAATATATATATTATGGATTTGAGGGAAAATATTAAAAATATTTATATATATATAAATTTTAAATGGGATTCAAGTACATACCTTTGATTTTTTTAATATTGATGAAGATACAAATCTTGATGAAGTGCCAAATCTGATGACATGATATAAAAAACTAGAATATCTTTGCTCTATGTGGCACTTGAAATTTTGTACAAAACTATAACTAACTCTACACCAAATTTGTGACTTTGGACCTATTTTGCATCAATAAATATGAGCTTTGACACATGCCTCCTAATATAGCATACAATATGTACTTAAATGCTCAAAATAGTTGGGAGTAGTGTTGAGATTGGTGGATCTTTGGAAGGTCCAATGCTTCACCTTTGTATCTCCCTATAGATAGAGGTAGAGATGAATATATAATGAGAGAGGCAAAGGGATAAAAATAGATAGAGATATAGAGAGAGATAGAGGGAGAAATAAATATATAGAGAGATAGGGAGATAGAGGGGATATATATATATAGAGAGAGAGAGAGAGATGACAAGATAGAGATATAAGGAGATATAGATTGAGGGGAGAGAGAGAGAGAGAGATAAGTAGAGGAAGAAAAATAGAGATGGAGAGGGAGATAGAAATAGGGGGAGATAGAGAGAGAAAGAGAGAGGGAGAGATAGATAAATTGGAAGAGAAGGACATAGATATAGAGATTGTGAACCATTTGAATCTAGACCTTGCACAAACACAATAAACATGCAAACAATTAAATCAAACACAAGGTTAGAAACAAATGATTCCTCAAGAAATCCATTTGAAATTTGCAAAAGATAAGAAATGAAAATGAAGAACACAAATGAAACAATTAAATCCTATCTAATGCAAGCAAACTCTTGATCTCTTTGATAGAGTCGGTACAATTTGATGTGGAAATTGACCCTTTCCCAACTCCTTTTGCAAACTTCATGATGAACGAATGAAGAAGAATGAGAAGAGAGTGATCCACTTGATGAAGACTTTGAATGTATGCTCCAAGCTAAAATCTGCAAAAAACCTAGCTATGATTCAATGAGATGAATGAGAATTGCTAAGTATTTTAGCATGGTAACTTTGCTTGAAATGTGGATGATCAAATGCATGGTGAAGCATTATATTTATAGAATGTTGAAATGGAAACAGCTGTAACAAAGCAAAATGTGGGACAAAGATTCATTAATGGAAAATGCCACTTGGTCCAAATGTGATTGAATGAGGAATGAGCAAGTTTTGGAAAATGTGCCAATAAATGCATTTTGAATTTGAATTTTGAGAAAGACACAAGAGGGGAAAGAACAGACAGAATTACTCAGTCTGGCAATAAAGGACACAAGAAATAAGCAAAATGCCTTGTTGGAAGGACTTGTAAGAGAGTAAATGGATATGTTGAAGGACATGTTATTCAAATTCAATTTGAAATAGAAGAATATTCAAAAAGATGCTTTGTTGAGGAAAAATGAAGATTTAATAAATCAATAAAATCTGATTTATTTGTGCAATTGGAGATATCTGAGAATGCAAGTGGTGAGGATTACTTAATCATGGTTAGATTAAACAAAATGATGATTATGTTAGTTTAATGATGATTAGTGAGCGAATTTATTTTGACTTTAGATTTTGGATTAATTTAAATCAAACAGAGAAATGATTTAATTGAGTTTGAATTAAATAAAAATATGTTTTGATTATTTAATTAAAGAGATTGAAGTAAGATTAAATTAAATAAGATTTTAATTTATTCAATTTAATAGATAGACTTTAGAGATTTAATTAATTAAATAAAATTAATTATTTAATTAAAAGAGATGGAGAATGATTTAAGAGACTTAATCAAACACATGATTTATTTAATTAAGTGACGAAAAAAAATGAATTTAATCAAATAAAGATATTCAATTAAATGGTTAGGTCGGGGAATGATTTAGGATGAAATGATGTCGGTAGTCAGACTTAGATGCACAATGTCAACTTGTACATTTTGCGTGTCTACATTTTGCCCCTCTTTGAAGCAATGTACTTGTTGCATTGATTCAAAGAATGATCTTGTCATGATCAAAATCAAAAAAATTCTGATTTTTCAGATGCCCCACTATTGCCCCAGTGAGAAGAATTCCACTGGTATATTGCCCCCTCGAGATGTTGAATGGGAATGCCAATTGCCAATCAAAATAGTGATAAAATGCGAGAGGAGTGGTTGATGTAGATGAATGGACATTCATTAGCTATGGGTAGCTTCATGTACCAACTAGGATAGAAATGCTAGTAAAGATAGAAGAATGTGATAGAAGAATGAAAGAATGAGATGATCATGCAAATGGTGATGACTACTTGCTGTGGAGTTGGGATTTTCAAAGGGAAAATTTCCTTATGTTTGATAATACACGCAGTACGATGCATCAATGTATCAAGAACTAGGATGGCATTGTACCTAGTGTGATGGAATTTGACTCAACAAATCAAATAGGAGTATTCTTGTTCACATTTGACATACAGAACCCTGTCCAGAAAATAGTTCAAATATTTCAAATATCTCAAACCAAAACATAGGAAGGTGAGCCTTTCTATGTGGTCAACAAGAAACTTAAAACGCCCTTGCTACAGACTAAAAAAAAGAACACATGACCAAGGTTATATTACAAAGATATCCAACAAGCACAATAGACAAAAGATAATGATCATTGCCCCATTCCTATCTCTCTAAATCCTTCGTTCGGACATCATCGAGAGGTCCTTGGAATAAGCACAATGAGATAAATCAAACAAGATAAAGTAAGTGAGCAAACAAACTAATGTTCTTTGTACCGTTAGCTAAGAGAAATGATGTTTCGAAAGATGGGAGCTGAAACTTATTGCCAAAAGATAATGTCCATTGTTGGAACAGATCCTAGGACATGTTAATGACACATCATTTTGTTTACCTAAAGTGGTTGGTTTGCTAAAAGTTCCCATTGTTGGAACAGATCCTAGGACATGCTTTTATCAAACGATGATGAAATTGATTTATGATTTATATGCCATTGATAAGAAAAGAGTTGAACAACTTGCTTGCTGACTGACCTATACTTGAGATTTTGACAGTTTAGGTTTTCACATTTGACTGCTAGACTTGTTTCTGACTGTTTTACCAAAGGTTGAGGGTGATGACGATTTATTATGGATGATTGATTATTGCGAGTGTAAGCAAGATGAGGTGGATGGATTTTTTCAAATATTTGGATGTTTTTGGAATTTTGCAATGTTTTGAGGCTGTTTTTTGGTATTTTTGGAGATTTTCAAACGTTTTTACTTTCACTTCAATGTTTCTTTGAGATTTTTGAGATTTTGACCAAGAGACTAACCCAAAGCACTCCATCCTAGGGGCCTTGGGGCTGATCCACGATTAGCCTTGCCTACTTATACACGTTGTAGACCACGTGAGTTCGACTGGACAACTTGACCGATTTACAAATGAAGATATACATGATGAAATGTCAGCTTATTATGACGCATCTCTATAGGACTCCACCTAAATGTCTTGGGGGATAATCAAAGATCAACCTTGCCTACATTCAGGCTCATAGACAACATAGTTCGACAAGATGACTCTGTTTTTGACATTTTTAATGACTTTTTGACTTATTTTTGGATTTTGATATGTTTTGAATGTTTTTGGATTTTCTGATGTTTTGATGTTTTTGGATTTTCTAATTTTCTGATGTTTTTGGATTTTCTGATTTTCTAATGTTTTTGGATTTTGTGATTTTCTAATGTTTTTGGATTTTGATGTTTTTCTAGACTTTAAGATCATACACAAATCTGATCCGATGAGAACGTGCCCCCAGCGTGAGGTGATAGACTACTTCGATATAGGCAGGACAAACTGACCTTTTAAGTGGGCCGAGTAGCTCTAGGAGGAATCATGACACAAACGCAAGACCAAGCTATGGTGCAGATGTGGATGGAAGGGTGAAATGCGATGATATGCGATGGGTGAGTGAATGATGCAAAGCAAATCACGGAGACCAAGATGGATGGAGAGTGCTTATTTACACAAAGTTCCTGTTTGCCAGGTTTTCACCAAGGTACTTGCCCAAAGTGCCACCGAAGTGGTTTTCACTAGAGGACAATTTTTTCTCTTTACTGTTTTCTTGATTTTTTGATTTTTTTGTTGTCACCAAGACGCCTGTTTGCCAGGTTTTCGCCAAAGTAACCATTTTTTCAGGACTTTTTATGATTTTTTGGATTTTTTGGTTCTATACCTTGAAAGATTTAGGCATAAAACTTTTTGAGATGGGAGCTATTCATTGGCTCCTCTAGGGGTTCCCCTTCGGGTGTTGATAACTGATATGCCCCTGATTTGTAGCTTGCTGTGATGACAAAGGGTCCCAGCCAGTTGGGTTCAAACTTGCCCTTGCCATTTGGGTTCAAGACATTCTTCTGATTCTCTTTTAGCACCAATTCTCCAACCTGGAAAGTTCTGCTTCTGATTTTCTTGTTGTAGTTCCTTTTCAGTCTATTCTGATACACTTGCAGATGGTTTAAAGCATCTAGACGTCGCTTGTCCAATAGTTCCAGCTCGTTCAGTCTTGAAACTCGATACTCCTCATCCGTGATGAGGTTTTGCAATGATACTCTGAGGGATGGTAGCTCGATCTCAATGGGAAAGATGGCCTCTGATCCGTAGACCAAGGAAAATGGTGTGGCACCAGTGGGTGTACAAATACTGGTTTGGTAAGCCCAAAGGGCAGGATTAAG
>VDFB02355850.1:0-22375 GCA_007258455.2 Sequoia sempervirens | reverse complement strand
TATACAAATGGGATACCAAGTGCGAAGAGGCATTCAACAAAATAAAGGAATATCTACCGACACCTCCAGTGTTAATGCCACCTATCCCAAGAAAGCCATTGATCTTATATGTGTCAGCAACAGCAGCAGCCCTAGGAGCTCTTCTTGCTCAGCATGATGAAAACGGAACAGAAAGGGCCATCTACTATATCAGTAGGACAATGGTTGGTCACGAGCTAAATTACTCCTTAATTGAAAAAGCTTGCCTCGCAGTAGTATTTGCATCCCAAAAATTCAGACACTACATGTTGGCACACAAGATCAAGCTCATTGCGAAAATTGATCCCCTCAAATATCTCTTATCCAAGGCAATGCTCACAGGTAGAATGGCAAAATGGGTGATGATACTGTCAGAATATGACATCGAGTATGTTGAGAGAAAATCCATCAAGGGTCAAGTTATTGCAGACCAATTAGCAGAAGCACCTATGTATTCTGAGAATCCCCTTGTCTCAGAGTTTCCAGATGAGTCTATTTTTAACCTCAACATTGCTGATCACTAGAAACTATACTTCGATGGTTCATATACACAACATGGATCAGGAGCTGGTGTCTTCTTCATCACCCCACAGGGGGACTGCATACCAAGATCATTCAAACTAGCATTTCCTTGCACTAACAACATTGCAGAATACGAGGCTTTGACTATAGGTCTCAGGATAGCAGTGCAGTGGAATATCATAGCTCTCAAGGTCTATGGCGACTCACAACTAATCATAAATCAGGTCAATAATGAATATCAGACAAAGGATGACAAGCTAACCCCATACAAAAAATTGGTGGAAACTCTAAAGGAATCCTTCATCGACATAACATTTGAGCAGATTCCAAGAACCAACAACAGAGCAGCTGACGCCATGGCTACAATTGGGTCTCTATTAGACATCCCTCATAATGTACCAAAATATGAATTTTTGATCAAGCAGATTCTCATTCCCACATTCGAGGTACCAGAATCAGAATATGTGTGTGAAATCGTTGGTCCTGGTGATCCTTGGTATCATGACATATATACATATCTTCTAATAGGAGTCTTACCCGTTGACCTACCATCGAGCCTAAAACGAACCTTTATCAAAAAGGCATCCAGATTTGTCATCCTAGTGATACCTTACACCGAGAAGCATAGAAGGTACCTTACTACGCTGTTTAAATGTTGAGGATGCATTAACCGATCTAACCAAAGTTCATAATAGTATTTGTAGTTCACACTCGAGTGGAATGACCATTGCCAAGAAACCGCCGAGGCTAGGGTATCGGGCCCACGATGGAAAGAGAAGCACATGATCATGCTAAAAGGTGTTTACAATGTCACCAGCATGGGGACCTCATCCATGCTCCAGCTCAAGAGCTCCATCCGATCGTCACACCATGGCCTTTCTCACAATGGGGACTCGACCTCATTGGCAAAATATCACCCACCTCGTCCAATGGCCACAAATTCATTATAACTGCAACTGAGTACTTCACAAAGTGGGTGGAAGCCATACCCATGACCTATGTCACTGGAAAGCAGATCTCAAAGTTCATCCTGAACTATCTCATTTGCCGCTATGGTGTTCCACAAGCCATTATCTCAGATAATGGGAAAACATTCAAAAATCAGGAAGTCCGTGACCTATGTGATGCTAAGTTCAAATCCAACATCGCTTCCACCCCATACTATCCCCAAGGCAATGGCCAAGCGTAAGCCACAATAAAACCATTCTCAAAAATCCCTCAAGAAAAATAGGGGTCAATGACGCAGTCGCGGATCGGTACTTGGTAGCCATCCCCGCCTCGGGCTTATCGAATCAAAGATCCAGACACCCATCGGCGCCCACCCCTTCTCCTTGGTCTAATGGATCGGGTTGTACTCTATTGAGATAGAGCTCCCATCCCTCAGAATATCACTGCAAAATCTCATCACTGATGAAGAATATCGGGTCTCAAGACTAAACGAGCTGGAGTTACTGGATGAGAGAAGGATTGAAGCTTTGAATCACTTACAAGTCTATCAGAATAGACTCAAACGGAGCTACAACAAGAAGATCAGAAGCAGGACTTTCCAAGTCGGAGAACTAGTCTTAAAAGAAAATCAAAAAAATGTCCCGAATCCCAGCAAAGGCAAGTTCGAACCCAATTGGTTAGGGCCTTTCATTGTCACAGCAAGCTACAAATCAGGGGCATATCAGCTATCAACACCCGAAGGGGAACCTTTGCAGGAGCCCATGAATAGCTCCCATCTCAAAAAGTTTTATGCCTAATTCTTTCAAGGTATAAAACCAAAAAATCCAAAAAAATCTAAAAGTCCTTTAAAAATGGTTACTTTCGCTAAAACCTCGAAAACAAAGGCCTTGGTAACAACAACAAAAAATCAAAAAAGCAAAAATCGAAAAAGGATCAAAAATAGTAAAGAGAAAAATCGCCCTAGTGAAAACCACTTCCGTGGCACTTTGGGTGTAATTTTGGTGAAACCCGCAAATGTGCCAGCCAAGGTAAATAAGCATCTCTTTCCATCCACCGTGACTCGCTTGTTCGGCCATTATCCCTCCGTTTCGCTTCCATCATCCATCCATTCCATTCATCACTCATCCATTCACCAAGATCATAGCTTGGCCCTGTGTTCGTATCATGATCCCTCCTAGTACTACTCGGCCCATCCACAAGGTCACTTTGTCCTGCCTTTATCAGAGTAGTCTATTGCATCACATTGGGGGTATGTTCTTATCGGATTAGATTCGTGTATGATCTTAAAGTCCTCAAAATCAAAAACTAAAACATCAAAAATCAAAACATCCAAAACATCCAAAACATTTCAAAATCCAAAACATTCAAAAAACATCAAAATCCAAAACATTCAAAACATTTCAAAAATCCAAAACATTCAAACATTTCAAAATCCAAAACATTCAAAACATTTCAAAAATCCAAAACATTCAAAACATTTCAAAATCCAAAAACAAGGTCGCCTTTGTTGAACTACTGCTGCCTCCTCGAGCTTGAACGTAGGCAAGGTTGATCTTCGGTCATCCCTCGAGACATTTAGGTCGGCCCCATAGAGTCCGGCCATAATAACCGACATCTCATCATGTATATCGCTATCCTCAGAATCGGGTCAAGTCGCCAAATAACTACATATGGCCCTCGTATAACGTGAGGCTCATCTCGTCGACGTACCGAGGCCCCTAGGATAGGTCTTTAGGTTAGTCTCTGGTCAGAACGAAAATCCCAAAACATTGGAAAACTAAAAAATCAAAACATTTGTAAAACCTCGAAAAAATACCAAAAACAGCCTCAAAACATTGCAAAATTCCAAAAACATCCAAATATTTGAAAAATCCATCCGCCTCATCTCGCTTGCACCCGCAATAAGCACCATTCATAATAAACTGATCGCCATCCTCAACCTTTGGTGAAACAGTTAGAAACAAGTCTAGCAGGTTAAAAAGTAGAACTCAAAAGCATCAAGTCTTAAGTCTAGGACAGTGAGTAAACAAATTGGTCATCTCTTCATATCGGTAACACCATCATCTGAATTTGTCCCATATCAATCATCTCTCATAAACGAAATGACGTGCCGCCATCCACTAACATGTCCTAGGATGAATCCTTCCTACAATGGGCATTATCTTTTGGCAATAAGTTTCGCTTATCATCCTTAGAAAACACATCCTTTTCCGTTAGCGGTATTGAAGAGCATTAGTCTGTTTATTTACTTGGTCTTTATCTTTTGACTTATCTTATTTGCGCTCATTCCAAGGACGTCTCGATGATATCCCAAAAGCGGAGGATTTGAGAAATAGGAATGGGGCAACGATTAATTATCTTTTGTTTGTTGTGCTTGTTGGGCGTTCTTGTAAAATAACTTGGCGAATACTTGCTTTGTTAGATATGTATGGAGGATGTTTCAGATAGCTTGTTGACTATTGCATTGATTGGTTATACCTTTCGTGTTTTGGTCCGAGATGTTTGAGACTTCTAAAGTGCATCCTAGCAAGGTTTTCGTATGTCAAGTGTGAACAAGATTACTCCTATCTATTTGTCGAGTCAAAGTCCATCACACTAAGTACAACGCCATCCTGGTCCTTTATACCTTGATGCATCGTACTTAGGCGTGTTATCAAAAATAAAGTAAGTGACCCTTTGAAAATCCCAATCCTTGATAAGCAAATCATCCATCTATCATCATCATTTATCATCATCATCTTTTATTATCATCATCATCATCTATCATCATCATCTCTGATAAAGTCTCGACCAATCATGGACTTGTTGGATCCTCTTGTCATCATCTCACTTTCGCACTAACATCATGCATCTATCTTGCATCCATAAATCATCAGTATTTTGCATATCATCTCACATGCATATCATCATCATAATATAGATCTGTTAGTCTAAGCATATCATAAATCATCTGTTGCATAATCACAGCATATCACATCATCCATCTCATCCATCTCATATCATATCATCATTTAAGTTGTTTAGGATAATATAGATTTGTTATTCTAAGCATCTTGAAATCATCTTTGCATCGTCATCCATAACCATCCATTTTGAACCTCTTATCGTGAGATCGACCTTCAAATCGAATCTTTTCACTCAATCTCGAGGGGCAATGTACCAGTGTACTTCTTCCGTTGGGGCATCTGAAAAATCATAAATTTTTAAATTTTGATAGCGGCAAGTTTATTCTTTGAACCAACGCAACAAGTACAATGCTTCAAAGAGGGGCAAAATGTAGACATGCAAAATTCACATTATGCATTCGATCGGATTCAGTCAAATTAGGTCTCACATTAGGCAAATTCATCACTTTAAACCATTCATTAAATAATCTCATTTATCAAATAAACATTATCATTCAACCTTCATCTTGCATCATCCATTTAATTAAATAAATCAGGACTTCATTTAAATCAAATCCTAAATCATTTTCCATCATTTTCTGATTTAAATAAATCAATTATCAAAGTCCAAAATGTCAACTCACCTAATCAGCATTAAATCAGCATGATCATCATCTAATCCTAATCTAATGTTAATCACATCCCACTTGCACTATCTAGATCTAGCACTTGCACAATAAATCAATTTTATTGATTTATTAAAACCTCATTTTCTCTCAACATGACAAGTCAAACAGGGCATTTATTGCTCTTCTTTCTTGTCCCCCTCTCAAAATTTATTGCAAATTTGAATTTGAATTCTCCCTCTCATAGGCACTCTTCCCAAATCTTGCATATACATCAACTAATCACATGATGACAAGTGTCCTCAACTCATTGGCTTGTTTTTGATCCCACATTGGTCCCTCTTCAACACTTGGCATTTTGAAAATCCTTAAATAGGTGCATCATCCTCAAGCAAACCCTTCACAATTTTATGCAAGGTTACTCTCTCCATTTGAGATTTGATCTTGTTCATCATCACTCCACCATCTTCATTGCATTTTCAATTTGAGCTTTGATCAAGGGTTGGGAAAGGGTCACTAGCACATGTGACACCAATCCAACTATGGAATAGGTAACTTGTGATTGTTTTCATGATGCTTGTAGCTTTCTTTCATCCTTTTGTTGCATGTTTTAAGCATTTTTACAAGGTATTTCATAGAGGTATTTTGTTAAATTTGTGAAGTACTAACCCCTATATGAGTTTAGTTTTTGCAGATTTTAATGGATGCCTACAGGATCCATTTGAGGTAGACCCAATTCTTCAAGTAATCTTCTTAACCATAATGCTTCTTTGGATGCATTTGTACAACCTTTATATTCAGCTTATGTAGAACAAAGAGAATTAGATTGTTGTTTCTTACTATTTCATGAGATTGCACCTGATCCAAAAAAGAAACAATAACCACAAGTGGATCTCCCATCATTGGGATCACCTCCTAAATCTGAATCAATAAAACCTTTTAAAGAAAAATCACAATTTGCATCATAAAAGAGACCAAGATTAAGAGTATCTTTAACATATCTTAAAATTATTTTTGCAACTTTAAAATGAGTTTGTTGTGGTTTAGACATAAATCTAGAAACTAAACCAACACTAAAAGAAATATCAGGTCTAGTAAGAGGCAAATAATTCAAACTACCAACTAAATGCCTATACAAAGTAGGATCAACAAAAGAAGTAAACATATCAACCATTAATTTAGTTCCTAATTCACATGGAGTAGAAACACACTTTGCATCATTCATTTTAAATCTATCTAAGATATCTTGAGCATACTTTTCTTGAGAAAGAAAAATACCTTTAGGTGTTTGCCAAATTTGCATACCCAAAAAATAATGTAATAGGCCTAAATCAGTCATTTGAAATTGTTGATTGAGTTGAGACTTAACATCACTAATCAAATTGTTAGAACTAGAAGTGATAATTAAATCATCAACATATAAAATAATAATCACAATATTATTTTCACTATGCTTAATATATAAATTTGGATCATTTTAACTCCTAATGAAACCTTGAGATAGAAAGAAAGCATTAATCATAGAATACCATTCTCTAGGAGATTTTTTTAAACCATAAATCGATTTCTTTAATTTGAAAACAAGATTTTCATTACCTTCCTTAATGAAACCCAAAGGTTGAGACATATAAATTTCTTCATGTAAATCAACATTTAAAAATGCACTTTTAACATCCATTTGATGAATAGGCTAATGCATATGAGAAGCTAAAGCAAGAACTAACTTAATAGTTGGCATCTTAGCTACTGGAGCAAATGTTTCATTATAATCTAAGCCTTCAACTTGAGAGAAGCCCCTAGCAACTAATCTAGCTTTAAAATTGCTAACTTCATTATTTCCATTAACCTTAGTTTTATACAACCATTTGCATGAAACAAGATTCTTACCTTGAGGTAAAGGAACTAAATCCCAAGTTTTATTAAAAATTAAAGTATCATATTCTTCTTGCATAGCCTTTTGCCAATGAGGTTGATCTTTAGCTTGTTCATAAGTTTGAGGATCATTTTAATGCATAATTTTAGACATCAAAGCATAATTACAATAATTTTCCTTTCTAGTTTTAGATTGATCCATTCTAGCTAAAATATCCTCCCTTTCTTGCATCAATTTTTTAAACCATTTATGCTTTCTTTTAGATGTAGGAGCATCATCACTAGAAGAAGAATCATTAGGAGAAATTTCAACATTTTCATCATTACTATCACTATGAGTAAGAGATGCATTACGAGGGTTAAGAGAAGATTCAACTTGAGGATTATCCTCCACAACAATAACTTTATTTTGAGAAGATTCAATATCATGCACTTTTGAACACCATTTTCAACAATGCATACATCTCTAGCAACTTTAACTTTGGTATTAAGAGGATTATAAACTCTATAAGCTTTAGAATGTTCATCATAACCAATGAAAATATGATAAGAAGATTTAGGATCTAATTTTTGACTCTTTTGTTTAGGTTTGTGAACATAAGCAATTGAACCAAAAATTCTTAAATGCTTAAGATTGGGCTTCCTACCAAACCAAGCTTCTTCAAGAGTTATATCCTTTAAAGCTTTAGTAGGAGTCTTATTAATAATGTAAGTAGCACAAAACATAGCTTCTACCCAAAATTTATAAGACATATTTTTAGCATGTAACATACATCTAGTCATTTCAACAATAGTTTTATGCTTCCTTTCCGCGACACCATTTTGTTGAGGTGTATAGGGAATGGTTAGCTCATGCTTAATACCAAATGATTCCAAATAACTATTAAAAGCATTGTTCACATATTCTTTACCATTATCAGTTCGAAGAATTTTAAGTTTAAAACCATATTGTCTTTCAACAAATTTATGAAATTCAGAAAATATATCAAGAACTTGATCCTTACTATGAAGAAAATAGATCCAAATTCTTCTATAATAATCATCAACAAAAATAAGTGCATACCTTGATCCTTGGATGGAGTTATTCTTCATGGGTCCCAAAAGGTCACTATGAACTAGGTGTGACTTATGAGTTTCCCTCCATGATTGACCATGTGGAAAGGGCTCCCGATGCATCTTACCACTCATGCATCCTGTGCATACAATTTTAGATGGAACAATACTAGGCAATCCATCTACCATATTAAGCTTTTTCATTAAAGCAATATTGTTAGCATTTATATGACCAAGTCTTTCATGCCAAACATTAAAATCAATGGTAGATATTAAAGAGCATCTAGATTGAGCAAACTCATAAAATTTGAACATATTATCATTGTCTAATTTAGCATTAGCAATGACCTTGTTTTGTTTTGAATCAATAACATAGCACATATCTTTGTAAAATTCTATTTTATAATCTTAAAAAAGTTTAGCAACTGAAAGCAAATTAGTCTTTAATTCAGGAACGTATAAAACATCATGCAATTTACCATTAGGAACATTCGCATCTCAAATTGCTTCTACTTTACAAGTATGATTATTAGCAAGTTGAAGAGAAGCATTAGACATATCAGGTTGCATAGACTCAAAAACTTCTTTATGTGAAGTAACATGTTGAGATGCACTTGAATCAATAACCCATTCACGAGGTTGAGAAACATTAAAACTACAAGTAAAAGCACGTCTAGATTGATTTGCATTGTTATGAAACTTATGATTATTAGGTTTATGTTGTTGATTATTTTGCTTCATAGGCTTTTTCTCATTTTGCTTCTTAAAAAAAAAAGTATTTTGCCAATGACCATCCTTATTACAATAAGTGCACTGAGGTCTCTTAGAAGAGTTAAACTTTCTAGGATCATTGCCATTATTATAATGAGGTTTAGTATTATAATGTTGTTTAGAATTATGCCTAAAATTTTGCTTATGATTAGACAAAAAAACATGTTCATTAGACTTAAGATTGCCAAATTGAATTAACTTAGCTTCTTCCTGTCTTAATAAATTGCGAAAAATATCATAAGTTAATTGAGTAGCTAAAGAAGGAATAGCTAATTGAGTATGAATATTAGTAATAAATTGTTGAAATTGCCTAGGAAGACATTTTTTAAGAATAAGATGAATTAATCTAAGATCTTCTAATTTTACTCTTAAACCTTGCAATTGACTATTCAAAACATCAAATTTCAATCAAAATCATTCTTAGATTTAAAATCAGAATACCTTAAATCTCCAAGTTGATCTTGAAGTTGAATTTTTCTAGATTCATTTGAACTATCATAAATAGTTTTGAGTTTGTCCCATGCTTCATAAGCTTTCATGCATGTCTCAATGTGAACATATAGTTCAGGTGACATTGAAATACCTATGAGGCCAAGAGCTTCCTCATTTTTGAGCTTCCATTTTTCTTGATCATCTTTGGATGCAAATGGATCGGGTTCCGATTTGGAATCTGTAGCAACACCCAAAATATTTTTAAAAGGAAAAATAAAAGAAATGTGAGTTTTTCAAGAATGATAATTAGAAGAGGTTAACTTAATTTTAGGAATTAAAGTTGACATTGTAAATAAATTGAAGTGCACAAAAAAACTTTACTAAAAGAAATACTTTACAACTTAAACTAGAAAAGAAAAATTATCCCACTTTGAGTAAAATTAAGGTTTTGAAAAAAATAGACCCTTTTAAATTGAAATTTGAAAAATAACCTTCTTTTATAATTAAATTACTTAAAAAGAAAAAAAAATAGACTTTTTTTAAAAAAAAGAAATTTATAATTTTATATATATATATATAAAGGGGTAAAAACTTTATTGAAATCAAGAAGTAAACAGTACAAAGAGATCAAGGATCCAGAAGGAACCCAAGAAAAAGAAAGCTCGTGAACACACAACCCAAACAAAACCACCACCCTCACATCCACAACCACCTCAATCAACCAAATCATCATAAAGGACCCTCTCTAATCCGTGACAATAATCAGTGGATAACTATCCCCAGCCCTCAATCTTCCAATCCTCATCCTGCTTCGAAGCCCACTTGGCCAAACAATCAGCAACCCTATTCCATTCGCGCAAGATGTGAGTGAAAGACACCACCTCCAGCATAGAGCACATCTATAGAATCTAATGAACAACCAGAGAAAGTTGTCAATTAACATCAATCCATTTTCTCTCATTCAACAAATTAACAATAATCTGTGAGTCAGAGTCACAGATAATCATACGCCAACCCAAAGCACAAGCACGCTCAATAGCTATGAGAATCGCCAACCCCTCCATAAAATTGTTAGAATGTTGCCCTTTATGAAAGGAGAAAAAGAAAATAACTGAGCCAGAGCAATCTCATCCAATTCCACCAATCCCAGTAGACCCAGGATTACCCCTGGAGGAAAGATCAGTATTGATCTTCAAAGTATCCACCAGAGGAGGCAGCCATCTACCAACCCTTTGAACCTTCTTTTTAGCTCGCCTACCTCTTTTGACACAAGCATAGCCTAGAGTCAAACCCTGTAAGCCCATTCTATTCACAATCTCATCATCACTCCTTTCCAAAGGATACACCACTTCACATTTAGCTTCCACCGTCTCCTGGATCATACCAACAATTTTGTGCCAAACCTGTTGAACCAACAACCTATCCCCATGAAAAATCCTACGATTTAGTTCCAGCCAAATTTTCCAAAGAATGAAGGTAGGCCCAATGCACCAAACAATCTAGAGGAAAGAAGCCAAAGAAGGAGGTCTACCCATATTGTTCCAGAACTCAACAAGGGAAGAAGCATGAACACAAGGATGTTTACAAACATCCCACCAAAAATGCCAAAGAACCATAGAGAAAGAACAACTTAAAAAAAATGGGTAGAATCCTCCTCATTGCAAACCGCACAGAACGCAAACAGAAGGGCCTCGGAATCCCCACTTCCGAAGATTGTCCCAAGTCAAACATCTATTCCAAGCTAGAGTCCAAACAAAACAATTACACTTTAGCCAAGAGAACTTATTCCACACATTTTTCCACCAAGGAACCTCCACTCCACCAAACTTACAAGCCATCAACACCTGATACCCACTAGCCACGGTGAAAGCACTCGTAGGATCCGAACTCCAAGCAAGAATATCCTTATCCCAAAGAGAGCTACAATGTCTACCAATCAAAATATTATGAAGTTCAACACGATCCTCCTCCAAACCAACAGCAAGCCAATCACAAGGTTCCTTCCACCTAGCCACCTCTGTCTGCCCACAGGGATAAGAATACTTAAAATCAAACACCCTTGACCAACCAGCCTCCAAGAAACTCTGGCAAAGATTCAGCAAATTAGGATACTGATACAAAATGGGGGGGAAATCAAGAAATATATAATTTTGAAAAAAGAAATCTGATTTAAATTATTTGGGAAAATTAATAAATTTTAATAAGATTAACAAATATTTTTACTAAACTTTAAGTTTAAGTTAAAAGCTTTTGTTAAAAACTTTTTTACTTCCATGTGAAAGAAAATAGGCTTAAAGTTAGGAAAAAGAAAGATTTAAAGATTATAAAAGAAACTTTTTAAAATGCAAAGAAAAGAAAACTTTCTAAAACTAAATGGGTTAGCTTTTTCTACGGTGGGAGAATTTAAGGGTTTTATTTTATAAAAGAAAAGCAAAGATTAATCTTTTAAAAAGTTTTGATTTTTAACTTTTTAAAATTGATTTTAAAGACTTATAAAACAAAATAATAGAGGGTTGAAGCCCTTTTTCCAACTTTTGATTATTTAGTATTGTTGGTTTTTTCAGATTTTTTTTTAAACAAAATAGATACTATATATGTCAAAAAAATAGATTTTTCTAAATAAAAAAATTGTTCATGCAAATTTGAATATAACATGCAAAAATAATGAAATTTTTTTCAGATTTAAACTAATATTGTAAAAAAAAAAAATAGAAAACTTTAGATGATATAACCTGCACAAAGGATTAGAAACTTTGAATTGAAATTTAGAAAATAAGATAATAGAAAACTTTATATGTCTACCCAAAGCCACAAGTAGATCCATGTCCACCAACAACTCATTCCTATTCCCTCAAATGGTTCTAAATATATCAATAATGTGGTCTTAATCAAGTATCTCCATCCCTCAATCATATATGCATCACCACAAGCAAAGAAAAGAGTGTCAAATCTTCATCAAAATCATAAACATGTTAAGTATCATAGACCATATATAATATCAAGATACTAAAGAGTAATTAAAATAGAGAGATAATAAAAGGATACTCACAAGGATCTCCAAGTTTCCAAGTAATTCAATCACCTTCATTTGTTCCTAAATCATCTAGATTGAATGGATGAGTAATGGTACTAGCCCCACCTCACTCTCTTCCTTATCACTCTTTGTCTCCTCATCATCATCACCATTACCTTTAGAGCCCTTTCCTCCAACTATAATTGCCACCTATTAGGCCTAATGATGTGGTTGTTGCCTCCAACTGTCTTGCAATAGGGACTTTTGCTACAAGAGGGGTCCATTGGATTGTCCCTCACTAAGCCTTTGTTTCCTCCTATGTAGACTTGTAGCATGGGGGCACTAGCGACAAATATTTTGGAAAGACCTCAAACTACTCAAGCACACAACAAGGTGAGTATCCACAAAACCATGTCAATCTATCACAATGGTAACTCCTCAACATTAGGATCTCATTGTGGCATTATTCATCCATCTTCGTGTAAGGGTCTACAAGCATGTTTGCGTTAGTCAAGGTGGCTACTGTCTACATACCAATTTTGAACCCCAATCTCTACTACCTAGGATCTAATTTAGGTATAGCCCTCTAGTGGGACCAAATGTGCTCAAGAATCTCCCACATAGTCAAAGAGGGTTCGATAAAGGATAAGGCCTTGTGGAATGCAATTCAATAGAGATCATGGTATATCAGTGTCAGCATATCAATACCCCATGCAAATAATTTTCCCTACTCTACTTGTTGGATGATTGAAGCTCATGACTAGATGAGAATAGGAGCCTTTTTTTTCCCTAATATTCAAGAATAAATCATGCCAATTAAAACTCGATGTAGAGGTGAGTGGCAAGTGTAGGGATTATTGTCAACTAGACCCCCCTCCTATCTTCAAAGCAATCATCGCTTGTGTGTAACCCAAAAATGCTAAAATTTAAATGAAAACAAAAACTAAAGCATCATACCATTTTTAACCTAAGTGCCTACCTAATGGGACAAATGGCCCTCAATTTGAAAGTTGTATGTTTCTAAATTTGGCAAAAGAAGATTTTCTCAATGTTAAATACTGAAATTGCACCCTAGCTAAGTTGCAAGATTTGAAAAGTTAAGCTGCAGGACTTAGCTTTCCAGAGAAAACATGGGAAGACCTCTAAAGCTGTGGGTTACTTATAAATAGAGGCCAACCTCTGAAGAAGGCAGGCTTCCTCTCGGTGTCACCTAAAGCTACTGATTTTTGTAAGGAAAAGGGAGGAGTGCATGAAAATGAAAACTAAACCCTATGGTGATACACCTAATTGAAAAGATTATGAAATTCAGAATTTTATTCACTTGTTATACTGACTAAGATTACTCTTGTACAACTTATTGTTGTATATTTCTTGCATAAATGTTTCACAAACAGGGTCTAATGCTCAAACTTCAAGAAGGAAACATCCAAAAGTCATTAACACCTCTTGACACAATTTGTAATCTGCATTAGTAGACTTTTTGCATAAAGGTTCTAAATCCTGAGACAAAGCTATAAGGAAACAAATATTGCCTCACTAATAACTTGATCAATCAACTAATGAACACAATAATGCAAAGAACAAGTAGACAAAATCTTCAAGTCAATAATACTCAAGGGCTTCACTATATTCCATATCCAGAACTGAGTTTGATACATATTGTTTTTTTTTAGTGAGTGACTTCTGGAGGTTGACCTCTATTTATAAGTAACCCACAACTTTAGAAGTCTTCCCATGTTTTCTCTGAAAAGCTAAGTCCTGCAACTTAACTTGTCAAATCTTACAATTTAGCTAGGGTGCAATTTCAGTAGTTAACACTCAATTTATGTACATATAGGACCACCTAAAGGTTAAGTCATTGGCATATCCATGATCCTTGTATTGACACCTCCATTTACTACAATTTTGTCCAAAATGTCATTGATTCAAAGCTTGATTTTTCCTATAGGCGCAAGTGAAAATGAATTGGGAATGAATTAATAGCTAGGGTGCAATTTCAGTAGTTAACACTCAATTTATGTACATATAGGACCACCTAAAGGTTAAGTCATTGGCATATCCATGATCCTTGTATTGACACCTCCATTTACTACAATTTTGTCCAAAATGTCATTGATTCAAAGCTTGATTTTTCCTATAGGCGCAAGTGAAAATGAATTGGGAATGAATTAATTTTGATTATATAGGCTAGGGTTTTCATATGTGGTGCATCATTTTTCTTTTGCAAGTCACTCAAGCAATGCAATAATAGGTATACCCCACACCTCCCCATCATGATATGTCCTCTTGTTACCAATTTCCACATAATTTTAGCCAATATTTTAGTTAAACATACTCGAGTCAAAAGAAAACATTTAGTTTTTATGTTTTAGACAAGCAACAATAATGGATGAAGAAGAAAGTATTTTTCTAACCCCACACTAATTTTGAGAACTTCTATTGTCTTTTATTAACCAGTTATATTTTCAAAAAAATGATCGTGTGCATCCATTTTTATGTTTTATAGGTCTACATGCAAGACAATGATCAAGGTGAGTACATTAAATTTTGTTATCCCACATCTATTTTGTGAAATGATACATTCTATGTAGACTATTGTACCAAAGGGGACAATGTGTAAGTGCCCTACATGACAATCTATTGATGATTTGAGAGTCCAACATGCAACCCACATGGTGTGAATAAAACCTACTCTTAGTCTTCATAAAGAAGACTTTGTTTTCCTTTATAAAATCATAATGATAATAATACTTAAAATATCATGTCAATTAAATTAATCTAATAAAAAAAATTAAATAAATTTATAAACATATAACATTTGAAAAAATTCTCAAACTAATATTCAGATACCCAAACATTTAAAAGTGACATATACAATAAAATTAATCATTTAACTAAATTTGAGAATAATACTTGAATGGTAACCTGCCTGCAAAACTAATAATGTGAAGATAATTGCTTTGCTCACAACAGTTGCATATTTCTCCTTTATGGCTTTAAGTTGGCCAAGTCATTGACTACCCTGGCTGGATCTTGCCATACCAACCATTTTGAACTCAATTTTGGACACTTGGGGCTCAGATTAATATGTTTATTAGACTACCATGTCAGCCGTTGTCTTGTATATAAATCACAAGTCATACAACAGGCAACAATCTTGCAAGAGATGCAAACCTATAAGCTTATTTTACAACAGCCCCAGTAAATTTAAATCCTTTAATACTAAAGGCATAGTTAATTACTTTAAAATATATAAAATAGTGGTTTTTTTTTTTTCAATTTTTTGGATCTCCATTAAATCGTCCATATTGGAAAACAAAAAAATTTAAGGCCCAAAAAGATTTTTGTGGTTAAATTTAATCAAATATATATATTTTGCAAGATAGCTTATTAACTAACACTTCATTGTATAATATTTAAAAACATACTTTACCAACTACTAAAAACAACCAAAAAAAGATTTAAAATATATTAGCAAGAACTTCAAACCTACCCAGACAGGAAAATATGTTTCTTGCAAGATTGATGAAAACATATTAACAGCAAACAAAGGATACTTTCTATATCACTGTATATACAAGCATCTGTGCCCATTGAAATAGTTGAATAATTAGCATAAGAGAGGGAACAATACATTAATTTTCTGAGAGCTCGCTAAAAGCGCAATTGATTTTGAGAGTGGTACCAATTGCCCTCTGGATCATCAAAAGGAAAAGAAAGCACTAGCCAAAACCAAAAATTCTCAAGCAATGGGATGTCTAATGACCCCTTCGGCCTCATCCAGAGTAAAATTAGCCCTTGAAAATTGTCTACTGTTGAAGAATGGCTTTAAGTCAAAGATTTCGTACTCTAGTGCCTGCAACCAAGCAATAATGTCTTGTTCTTGTTAGATATAAATGCATAAGCAAACAAACCCACGAGTCAATAGGCATGAATTGTATGATAATGGGTTTCCCACTTCTTGTTAGATACAAATGAATAAGCAACCAAAATCATGAGTGAATAGACATGAATGGTATGATAATGAGTTTCCCACCTTATTCCTTAGATCTTGCACTTTGACCTCAACTTGATTGAGGCGAGTTCTGGTACCAGACACCAGTTCCTCGAAACGTAATATATCCTTGACCAGCCCTCTTAGAAGATGCAACAGTAGCTCATTGTAGTCCTTCTTGTAAGTGATGTACTTTTTGAAACTCTGCCCATGCATCAGAAACACCAAATCAGCTATAGTTAAAAACTCTTTATCTTTTTTTCATTGACTCATATATCAGCATGAATAAATTTCAGTGGCATAATACCTTCTGCAAAGATTTCTGAACTCCATACTTCTGGGTTGAAATGAATGAGTCCAAAAGGACTCTGATGGCCATATCTACATCCTCTTCGGCCACATAAGTCCTCAGATGCATCCTAGCATGTGCTTCAGACATTCTTATCATTGATTCAATATGCCTTACTGCAATTGGAACTCCTTGACCATGCTGCAAACAGAAAAACAGCAACCAGATAGAATTAGTAAAAAGAATTATATGTGCTACTACCTTGAGTCATTAAAAACCAGCAATCTCCAATAAATGAATTGAGTAGAACTAGATACCGAAGATTCCCGCCTTAGATCTGCATAGACATGTGTTAATTTCTCCAAATCCACATCATGTAATTTTGGGAATACATTGAGCTTTGCATATGTGACATACTTCCTCAACGTATCTTGAGATAATATCTGGAGGTGGATTAAATGAAGCAAGATAAGTACACAATAAAACAAGCTTCTTGTACTCGGGAAAAGAGTCCTGTCATTCAGAAAACATAAAAAGTAGATAATTTGAACCTCTGGATCAGAAGCGTTTCCCACAGAGGAGAAATCATCTTGAGGGAGTCCCGCGGATGCCTCCTCCATATTAGAGGCTTTTGGCTGGGACTTGGCATGGCTGTCAACAACAAATCTTGCAAGCATCTCATCTTTGACTGGATCAACAACATCCTGCAAGATAATATCAAGACACAAATTGTTAAAGAAATAACAGACAAACCATGAATAAAATTGGAAAGGTCCAAAAAATGATTGTCCAAATGAAGAATTATAAGCCAGGACTTACCTTCACAACACAAAGTATATCAAAACGAGAGAGAATAGGATCAGTAAGCTCCACATTTTGAGCAAATGTTTTCGACGAGTCATACCTGTTAGGGACAGAAAATGTAAGATCGTTCGGTAGTAGGCAACACAGAACAATTCTGAGATTATACGTTAAACAGTTGTAATGGACATAGCATGTTTTTCTACCTTCCCCCTATAGGATTAGCTGCAGCAATAACAGAGCACCGTGCTTGTAATGACGTTACAATTCCAGCCTTGGATATGCTGATGCTCTGTTGCTCCATAGCTTCATGAATACTCACCCTACAAAGTCCACATTACAACTGATATGAATTTCGAAATCTAAAAACACTGTTTTTAAAAAGCAAATAAGACTTTGCAAATTAAGGTCTTTCAGGAGGCACCTATCCTGGTCATTCATCTTGTCAAACTCATCAATCAAACAAATACCCCTGTCAGCAAGGACTAATGCACCTCCTTCCAGTGTCCACTCTCGTGTTACAGGATCTTTATGCACTGCTGCTGTAAGCCCAACTGCTGAGGCACCCTTTCCTGTTGTATATACAGCCCTCTGAGCGGTTTTTTCCACATATCTGAATTGACAAGCTTTTATGAGAAATTACATGTTCATTCCAAAAGTTCGTGCATAAAGAAGAGAATAATTAGGTTCTGTCAGATTTTACATCTAATTTGGAAGCATACAAACATGGGTTACTTAACATGTTCTTACTTGAGGAATTGAGATTTTGCTGTTCCTGGGTCACCAAGGAGGAGACAATTTATATCTCCTCTTAAACGATGCTTTCCTTTTACATTCTTTTCTTGCCCTCCGAACATAGCAAGAGCTATTGCAGTCTTAATGTCTTCGTGCCCATAAATAGATGGAGCTATAGATTTAATAATCTGTGCTCACAAGGCAAAGAATTGACAAATGTGAAAGATTTAGAACAAATCTGGCAAAAAAATAAAAATAACCTACATGGCACATTACATCTTAGAAGTGCTAAATCAATGGGATAAATTTGGCTTCACATTTAACAAGTGTTTATCTGTGGAGCATTTTGGAGATTTTATGATTCGAGATTCTTATCAATTGCAAACTGCATCAAGAGTAACCACTAACCCTTTCCCCGATGCGAGGATCCTTAGCGAGATTTTGGATTTCTGCTTTATCCTCGTCAGTGAGTTTATAGGCAGAAAACAAGTCTTGCTTCTTTGTAACATAGTTAGCTTCAACAACTGTTGCAAAAACTGGAAAGCCATTCTTGGTATTTAGCGACATGTCAAAGTTATTTGTATACGTGCCAGTCACCTCCTGCAATGATATAGAAGCAAAACATGTAAAATTCGTCCTGCCATAGGTAATTCCTAAAGAAATTTTACCAACATCTGAAAAATTTGATTGAAGACTTACTATTTCCTCTCCAGGGCGTGCACAATCTATAAGATCATTCAGAAGTATGACTTCTTTATACCTAGGCAGCCGACCGGCTGGTACAATTCCAGGACTTTCTTGAAGTGATAATTTTTGATAGTTCCTGTATATCGTCTGCAGAGGCACAAATAAAGGCACATGTTACTATTTGCTATTCAATTTGCAAATGCTAAGCAGCCTTAAGTGAATGGATAACAATCATCATCGCTTCTTAGTAGAACAACCATCGTTGCTTCTTTGGGGTCAGGTTCTGATGTAAGACTCTCAAGCTTTTACGAAGTGAGATATTTCTAATAGTTCTGTTGTTCAGCAATTGTCTGTATCATGTTCATCAGTAGGATATAAAATGCATTTTGCATAAAATGTTTGTTTTAAGGGAATATTCTGAAGTTTAAACAGAGGAGTGGATTTACGAGTAGCTTTCAAAGAAAAGAAATCACCCTTAAAATAAAACAACAAATAATCAATGTATTATCCTTAGAAACACATTGAACAGCCATGCAGCTACTAATAATGTGAATTCTCAATGACATTTGAACAAAACAAACACCATTCTCTGTGATAATCACAATTTTGAGGACAAAAGATGCAATAAGACGCCTAATAAATTATCTTTCCTTAATCAACCAATTGTACAGTTGTACAGTTGCTCAAATTCACCCTTTCAACTTCAAAACAGCAAATTCAACTCAATGTGAATGTACAGTCATGCAATTGCTCACATTCACCCTTTTAACTTCTAACTAACTAATCCACTTAATATGAAATCAAAGGAAAGGTTCAGCATTCCCATAACTCGATAAAAACGTCTAACCTGTTCTATGTTAACTGTGAATGGCCCCTTTGATTGGCACTCAGGACAAGAGCCTACTTTCACTTCAGAATAGGAGTTTTGAAAGAAAGGCCCTAGAACAGTGCCACATTTGTTACAATCATATTTAACTTGCTGCAATTGAGGAAAAACCCCAGACCTTCTAGTCACTACCCCTCCAATGCGAATCATAGTATTTAAATGAACCTGCCTGTTCAAGTAAACACAAAAAAATGTTAATCTTAGAGAAATAATGAACACCAAATTAACTGAATCCAATATGAATTCAACTAAGAATTTTTTCAGTAGGCGACAATTAAAAACACACCTTATATTGCGAATTTGATCATATACTGGCAAGTTTGTAATTCTAACATATATTTTATCATGAATGTTTTTATAGTTTGGATGCAGTCTCCATACAGCATTTTGAGCTACTTCTTCCATCACTTCAAGCACAGATTGAGGGGCATCAGCTAGCCAGATGGCAATATTTGGATGTGTAAAGATGAACTGTTTATAGTCAATCTCCAAGCTACATTTATTTGCTGCAGTCAATACCACAAAATAGAAAGAAATTAGAAGTGACACGGAAAATAACAGCCACAGCAAATCACCAAACAGGATTATAGGATTATTAAAGCAGCGGTATAAATATCATAAGAAGCTGGCATGCATGAAAGGAAGGGAAAATAAGAAGTGCTGTCAAACTAGCAGAAAACAGTATAGACTGACCAGCAACCATTTCATTGATTAGTCGAATGTACTCCAGTTCACCATTTCCAGTCTTCTGATTCACATAGCTGTCTAGAAATTGTCTGAACTTTTTAGCTATGAAACGTCGAACTTCATCTCTAGTCACCCATTCTCTTAAAGTCCCTTGAACATTGTACATTTCATATTCACCCTCTTCATCTTCTTCCTCCTGCAAAACTTAGCAATAAATCAAAAACCAGAATTACCAATCCCTGCACAAGGTAAAATGTATGCTACTTCCCTAGAATAACCATAAAAAAACGGGTTGATATATACATATTTTAGAACATCCCAAAAGATTCCAGAGAAATGGAATCATTTCAAGCGGCCAACTGAACCTCTTAAATAATAGAGAATGTTGTCATCTTTGGGAAAAGATCAATCAAAAGAGATGAAAATAATGCTAATGTTTAGCAAAATGTCACTTCAAAAAGAATTGGACCATCTTTCACCTTTAAAGTGTAAAGGATCTAAATATTTAAAGGATCTAACTATTTGATATCATCACAAGAGGAGACTAGGAAGTGGATACTCATATCAGTTGATCAATTGAATATTTTACACAACAGAGAACAGTAGCATTGTGTGTGGTTGGGAAAGATAATTCAGAAGAAGATGGAAAATGTTAATGTTTGGCCAAAAGAATATTCAAAAGATCTTGGCAATCTCCTTTGCCTTTATAGTATATTAGTGAACAATTTCAACTGTCAGATATAAACAACCACATTAAATAGAGCATATCATTTTCTAATGTATTGATTCAGATTGTGCAAGCAGCCAAGCATCACAAGTTGTGATGCAAATTTTAAGTTCGTACAGACAGACTGAAGATTTATTCTAATATGGACCAAGGAAACTACTATTGGATGTGATGATTGAGATGACAATGAGAGGAACAAAATGACCATAGAAACTTTACCTCATAAGGCTCCTCCTCAGTCTGGTCAGTGGCTGGAGGTTCAACACGCTGTCTTCGTCGTGGCCTGAAGTCAGCATCATCATCTGTGTCTGAACAACCCCACAAAAAACAACGGTGTTAATCAAAACTTGGTTATAGGAAGAATCATTTTGTTAGAAGATATCACTTAAGAACAAATTACCTTGATCGCGAAGAATCCTAGGAAGCTTTCTGTTTACAGAAGAAACTCCTCTTGCATCAAGCACAGCATCTGCTGCTAGACGATCTGCCATAATCTGATCAAAACTTCTTTCGTCTTGCAGTTCATCATCCAAATCCACAGACTCGTATCGATCCTGGGCTTCCAGACGTTGGTAATCCCTGCAAATTGACAATTTAAATACATTTACTCCCCTCTTTGGTAATCCCTGCAAATTGACAATTTAAATGCATTTACTCCCCTCTTTGGGGATCCCTGCAAATTGACAATTTAAATGCATTTACTCCCCTCTTTGGGAATCCCTGCAAATTGACAATTTAAATGCATTTACTCCCCTCTTTCATTCTGTCTTGACAAATGCGATGTTCCATATTCCAAATCATGGCACTTACAACATTCATTCAGTGACCAAAAGAGCGATAACTAGGATGGGCTTTTGCACTTGCTATAGAATAGACTATCAAATTTTGCAGAGGAGGTTTTATCAATAAGACGCAAGCCCCCATGAATATATGTAATTAAACAAGACAACACCACTCCAAAGGCGTGGCGCCAATCCAAATGACCACGAGTAAACCATATAGAAACCCTATATGACTAAAGCAGTAGCATTCCAGTAACTCCTATTACACCTGAAACTCAGCAGTCAAATTTCAGTACGCCCATCACATAATTGAAGGTATAAATGGAGGCAATGCATATTATAATTTTATAATAGTCCATAATCCACTGTATTTCTCAAAATAAGAATAGGCATTAAGGCCGCCAATGGCCAAGAAGGTCAATGGCACTCAAAAGGCATCCATTTGTAACGAAACAGTACTAAGGTAGAAAAGAATTCTAGAAGTACTAAAAACTGAGAGAGGCGAAAGGTAAAATACTAAAACAATGAAGGCACAATAAAGAGGTAAACTCAGGCACTTGAACCCTTTCTATAGTATAGGAGGCAAAATGAGGAAAGAACGCCTAAAGGACAAAAAAGGGGGGAGCAGAACAAGCCTGTTAAGACTA
>VDFB02355849.1:254838-304334 GCA_007258455.2 Sequoia sempervirens | reverse complement strand
TGAAAATAGTTTTCAAATCAATAATAATTCTTCAAACTGCTCTCAATTATAAGTATAGTCATATAGCTATAATCCAAGTTCCCAACATCATTGGACACTATTTGTCTCATCACTCTTGTAAAGGTATGATATTGGACTTCCAGATTTCAAATCTCCTCTGAAATATTGGACATCAATCCTCACATGCATGTCGCATAACCCTAATGAGGTATAGTTTCTCTAATCCACAAGCACCTCAAACTATTAAGCATCTATCTATCTTCTGTTGCATCCCTCCTTATCTTCAAAATAGAACAAGTGTCTCATCTTCAATAAAGTCATCATCACTATCAATATCTCATGGTTCTTCAACAATGGTTATATTTACTGATTCTTTAAGTTTCTCTTTGAGAAGATCACTTGCATGGATTTTACGATGAATTATTGTATGACCTATTTTTCTACCATAGCAATATTTGATCTCACTCTTATCTGACATTCTTTTTACCATGTTTTTTTTAATTTAATGCAAGCTCTTGCTAGGTATCTCCTCCTGAATCTCTTGGAGTTGCTCTCTTTTATTCAACTATGAGCACATAAGTGATGTTGTAATGTTTGTCAGGGCATCCTAACTAGAGTAAGTAAAGAAAAACTATTAACAAGATGGCTTTAACATCCCTCTTTATATACCACAATTTGATTTCTAGTAGTTGTTTGATGAGAGATCATAGATATAATAATTTCATTCCGCATTTTGAATCTAAATAATTGTAGTTTCATAAAGAACTTTGTATTTGTTACTTTTGTTCCAAATAACTTATTTAATTCATCTCATATTTATTTAGATGATTTTTTTCAGATCAACATAATGTAGCTTCCAATCTAAAAGAGCAAGGTCAATCTCAATCCATCTGTAGGCACTACTTTTGTACCATTCGCGATGCCTCATAAGGGTACATTCAATCCAATTGCACTCTATTTTAATATTCACATATAAAAATTGTCGATCATAGAGATGTTTCCATTTTCAAAAATCATGTGGCAATTTCTTTTTGTATTTTGAAAAGAACACATTTGTGAAGGTCGTTTGATCTTCCAGAAAATCTTCCCTTGTACCCTGCACCTTAACCAATCATGGCTCTCTGATGTCTAACGTTCCAACCAATAAATGTTCTCCACCACAGGTCCACGCAGCATCAAATTTACACCATCACACACACTGGCAGCAGCTTTCTCCAGTCAGGTATAGAGGCACAATCTGTAGGCTCTGATACCGAACATAAAATTGAAATATCATACAAAAACACTTACTTTTATAGAAAACTAATTGAGAGACAAATGACACCGAATTGAGACTGTCATGAGAAATATATGATGACACATACACAAGTACAATTCAATTATGAATTATATTCTCTAACATTCCTTGCAATCAATATTAATGACCATTATAGAAAACTATGCTTATTTTAATGATCTATGTGGATTCACTATTGGGACGGTTACTTAAAAAGTTAAATTTGTTTTCTTTAAAATATGGTATTAATTACTCTTCCAGTTGCTTAAATTTAAAGCTATTTAAATTCAGAAAGATTCAACTCATTTTCCGAGTGAAAAATTAATGAAGATGGCGTGCGTATAAGAGTTAACTGACTTTAATCATGCATGCGAGCTGTTTATGATCCTTATGCAGATCTTAGTTGGCTGTGTTTATCTATTAGTCTTTTGTTCATCTTTTTTCTTCTTCTTTCCTTTCCTTTCTTTTCTTCCCTTAATGTTTTGTAACTCTCACAATGATAGCAAAAGGCATTGCTCTCAGCTATATTGAAGTTAAAGTCTTGAATAGCACAGTTGCAGAAAGAGAAAACAAAATAACACAGATATTTTATTGACTGAGATTTAGAAATATATGAAAGTTAATCTCTCCTGGAAAGAAAACTGAGATTGTAAAAGATAAATAGTAATATTACCTGTAAGGTCTTGCATATCTATTGTGTTACTGATTCATGTCTTGCAAAGTTTATAACACTGATGATAATGTTTATGTTTCTTACTGTTATTAGCATGGAGAGAACAATTCACAGGTACATCGAAAGTCATGATAAGAAATTTCTGAAGCTACAGACTCTTTCTACAGACAGTGACATCGAGGTAAACAATTGAATCATGTCAACAAACCAGTGAAGCTACGTTGTGTCATCTTTGTGAACAGTTCTTCCATTTTGCTTGGCATACTCTAATTATACGTAGTTAATCTGAAAAGCATTGGCAAGAGGAGGCCACTAAACTCAGACAACAGAGGGACCTTCTAACAAATTCAATCAGGTTTGTCTGTGGAAATTCACTTTTATACATAAATATGTAGTTATAACTCTTAAATTGATAACTAAAATCTATCTGCAATCTCGATTATTACGAATATTAAAACAAAACATATGGTTGAAAAGGATATTTCTTACAGGGAACTAATGGGAGAATCCTTTCCATCGTCAAATATCTGGGATCTTTTGCAGCTTGAAAACAGATTGGAGAAGGCCCTTAGTTGTGTAAGATCAAAGAAGGTACGTCATGCGAACGGTGGGAATTTTCAGTAGTTCCTTGCTTATTTTTTATTTTATACTAACAGGGAATAAGGCCTGGGAAATCTTGTTGCGGCTGTATTTTTTCTGGGTTTCTTAGTGACAGACAGGTTTGGGAAATGGTAGGATTTCATTCCAATTTCGTTAGGAAGGTCTTGCCAAATCTATAGCACATTTGCTGCTAAAAAGCACATGGAAAGTTTGGGAGGTTATCAAACCTTGGTTATTCTGGAACATATATGACTTCAGACCTGAATTTTGTATCAACTAGTACTCTCTTTCGTACTATCGTGCCATCTCTTGTCAGGATTAACCTTTAGCCAATGTCCTTTGGATCCTCTATGATTCATTTTAGACATTTTTTTAGAACTATCAGAAATCGGTTATCTTGGTCTAAAGACAAGCTTAAATTCAAGCTTTTTAGTCTTTTCAAATTATTGTTAGTAAGTTCATTTAGAAATGCTTCACATGTTGGGATAGCGTGCAGCAAGCCGTGTACAAAACTTGGAAACATTACTTAGATACAGCTTTCCATAATTACAAGCCTTGTGAAAGCTGCTCATGGCTTTCTTCACATTTTCTTATGATTGAAATGCTCAATAATAGATGGCATGTCTAATCTATAGACAATGTACTATGACGATTTCATATAGTTTGGTCAACCACTTTTTCAACCCACCCCCTGTCACCCCTGTTCATTTTGCTTGGTGTATTCTTTATCAATATTTTCTTATTGGATCTTTGATTGATGTATTTAAATGTCTTTAATCTACATTATCTTGAGTGTTCTCTTGTTTTATCCATGTACTTAGGCTACTTGGACTTGGATACATGATTTCTTTAACTCTCTTAGACCCAATCTCTTTTTTGGCACATAATTCTTCTAGGTTATTGGCCATGAATGTTGACTAAATCTATTCAAATTTAACATGATCTCAAAGTTAAGATTATATTTAGTAATTAGAAAAATATAGACCCAACTCTATTTTAGGAGCTTTTATTGACTCATTTGTTTGCTTGTTTACTAAGTCCATGAATTGTTCTAATGTTCTCCTATAGATTCAAGTGCAAGTGAAGTTTCGCTATAAAAAATATTCGAGCCTTTTGTTTCCAAAAACATCTTCAAGGAGTTCTAATTCCTCAAGCTCCTTCAAGGTAGTAGCTTCATTCCTAAGGGAACCCTTTGCAAGACCATGGTCCCTAATCTGCCAAGTAATATCATCCAAGCAGGATTGAGGATTTTCCTTGTCCAAAAAGATATTACCAAAATTCTACCTATTCCATTTCTTGAGTTGATACTTCATAAATTGTAACATTTGACAAAAGTATACATAGTTCTATCATAAGCAGGTTTTCCTCTACTCTATCAATCAAACATAAGATCCTATAGTAGAGGACCACGTAACCACATAAGCTAAAACTTGAAGGATTGGTTTTTAGTAGCCCCCACCAAATTAGTTGTGAGTTTGATAGGCCAATGGTCAAAAACCTTCCACTCTAAAATCTCAAAGATGGTAACCCATGATTTGCTACCAATCCAAAAGCTAGACACCAAAAACCTATCTTATCTCTATGAAATAGAATCCTTACCACTTCTCCTATTCTTGTAGGTAAAAAAACCATTAATGGGATTTATTTCCACCACATTCATGGAGACAATGTTATCTTTTAGCTATGTAGAAGAAGGATCAAACCTTTGGACACCTCCCCTCTTTTCCTCCAAACTAATAATGGCATAAAATTTCTTGACCAAGATCCAAAAAACTAAAGGATTCAAATATTACTAAATATATCAAATATGGACCCAACGTCTACTTTTACCAGGAAGATCTATTGGAGCATAAACATTGGAGAGAAAAAAAGTCTCTCTAGTTTCAAAGTTAGTAGCAACCATAGAGATTGAGAATCTACTTGAGAGCCACCAAAGAGGGGAGACCTTTAGTAGGTTCCAAAGGCAAGCCACCCCTCCTACATTTCCCTAAGCTCCAATACACTGAAAATGGCTTCTCCAAAACAACTTTGTGGCCAAAGTATACTTACTTTCCATAGAAAATTTTGTCTCCTGAATAAAGATAATATCTAGTAAATGAGCTCTAATCAACTCATAAACAACTTTTAGTCTAGGTATGTTGTTTAAGCCCCTTACATTCCATGAAAGAACAATCATCTCTGAGATTTGGAGAAATGAGAGCCAATGGTCTTGATTGACCCTGATTCCACCAAATTCTCACCCATTAGTTTAATTTTTCTTGATCTTTCTTCTGCCCTACCTTGATTAGTTTATCTGAAGCTCCCTTCTTAAGGCTCTTTGGTTGCAACCTTAGAGAGGGAAAGGATTTACTACCTTTCCCATCATCCAACTCCTCCTCCTATAGAGGAAGCAACATAACCATGGTCAATACATTGACCCTCTCAATATTTTCACTTGACTCCAAAGCACAAGGAGTCAAAGGATCCTAATCTATATCCATTTTTGTCACAAGAAGACCCTCCTACTGGGTAACCTAATTACCATCCTCCCTAGTTATCTCCTAGACCTCCCCCAAATCGCCTGCATCAAAATGCATCCCATCTACTTTCACCACTTGTAGATCAAAATCATCCAACACCTTAAAATGGTTAAAGACATCATCAACCTAGTTATCTTTGAAATGTGTTTTCTTCCCTCTACCCTTGTGCGAGCCTTTATAGGACTAAAGTCATCCTTATTTGTGTCCTCCACCCTCACAAGGGATTTCCTTTTGTCCATCTTTGATTATTTACATGACGATATATTTAGTGGGGACCCTACAACGAATATCTAAGGACACTTCTTTTGCAAGTGGCCATATCCATGACATATTTGACATTGAAATGGAAGATCTTCATAATCAAGTTGTTGGATCTATGAAGATGATCCAAGAAAAATTTCCAAAGAATATGGCAAAGGTTTATTTGAATCAATTTTAATACAAATCCAAACAAAAGAAATTACCTATTTTATCCATATTTTGTTGTGACATACCCACAAGCATGCTAAGCAATAGAGTGATCATGTGCAAAATATCATTCCTCAAGAACTCTAAAGGAAACCATCGAAGCCTCACCCATACAAGAACTCTTGTCGGGAGCTCCTTTACAAGATTAAATCCCACATGCCATAATTTGATAAATAAGACTTAACTTGGTTATAGAAGTAGGGACCTCCCTCAAATTCCTTATTAGGATCAGCCAAACAATTGAAAAGCAACATGAAGTAGTTATTAGCTACCACCATTATCTACAGCTTACCCTTGGGCTTCTAGGTCTAACGAGCATGCATGGAGGGGGGCATGAATCCCCATAAACTTACAAATCAAGGTATGGGTAGAAATATAGTTGAAATCCTCCTCAATAGATTTTGGTTGAATCACCTTAACCAAATGATCCTATCTTTGTTCCAAACAACCATTCATTTTTAGGATTTGAGGACCACCATTATGTGATGGGCCCTCCGTATTATGATGATTTTTTTCAAAAAAATGATCATGCTTGGATGCATAGATGGGGATGGATCATTACTTGACAAAGCCTCCTAAAATAGTATATTTAGCTTAGCACTTGGGCCTCCAATGAAGACTATCCTCTGCAATGAAGAGGAAGAAAATTATTCAAAAAGAAAAACCAGATCCCAACACCTCAATCAAAACACCCATGATACCAAAAAACCCTTGCACTAGAAATCAAACCCTCACACCAAACAAAGCATCACAGTGAAAAAAAACATCCACCCTATACCCAACACTCCCCACATGCAACCTCCATGGAAAGTGTAGGAAGGAGGCCTCATAGGCCACAACTAGGTCCCGAGAGCCCTAATATGGGTCATACAAGAAAAAATCCCCCAATGCCATTAAGGCAAGGTGATAATTATCATTTTAAGATAGTGATATTTTATTTGAACCACTAGAATTTTTTTTATCAAGGTAGAGTAGTGACAATATTGGATGGAATTTCATTTTTATCATATATCTTAGTTAACTATATTTAGTGACATTTTTATACACCTATTTATTTAATCTTCTTTTATATGCTAAAACAAACATTTTATTTCCACCACTTTCACATACATCTCCAAAAGAGAATTTTGTTGGGAAAGTTCTCTCATCCTTGGATTTCCAATATGGCATATTGTTACTCATTTTATTTTTCCTATGTCTCCTAAATATTTTGGTCTTATGAAAATCAATCAATTTTGGATCTTTATGGGAATGAAGTTCAAAAAATATATAATATTCATAAGCGCTTTCCCTTTTTGTTGGCCCTTTTAAATTTTCATGAACTTCTTAAGTTTGCAAACCTAAGGAAATTATGAAAGGTCCTTTTTGTCACAAGTTGCACGCAAGTTTGTAAATCTATTTTTTTAAGCAATTGGTTTCTTTATTCATAAAGTTTGTGAGTTCTTGAACCTTGCATAAATGTAAACAAGTTCTTGTTGTTAGGTTTTTGGTAGGATTTCTAACCTTTAAAGTTTCCTTGTATCCTTCCTTTGTTGTCATAAGTTTTTTTGGCTCTCAAACTAAGTGAATTGTTGAAAAACATTGTTTGTAAAAGTTAAAATTCTCTATTTTGGTTAACTTGAGAGTTCATAAACTTCATAAAAGTCAAACAAAGCTACAAAAAAGTGGTGAAAAGCTATGGAAGTCTCAACATTTGCATTATTACAAAGTTCACAAGTTTGCAAACCTTGTGAATAGGTGACAATGTCTAGAGTCCTAAAAAAGGGTGATAAATGCAAACTTACACTGAATTAACATAAATATGGTTACGACTTTAACGTTTCATTTGGTTTTATTAGTTTTTTGATAAAGGAAAACAGATTTTGAAGGGATCTGGACAATGTGGGTAAGGACAAAAGGATTGAAATAGATTTGGAAAAAATGAAAAATATTGTGAAGATAATTGCTAAACAAAACAATAGGATGGCAAGACATAATGCCATCATTATCAACGCTATGACTGAAAAATTGGACAAAGCTCAACAGGGGTCCTTGGTGGTTGATTTGGAAGAGGTGAAAGATAAAAACTAGGAAGAGGACATTGGGATTTCAAAGAGAACTAGGGCTAATCTGAAAAGGAAGGCACCCCCCACGCCGTAGATGATTCAAACCTTCAAGAAGGGTGTTCAGGATATGCAAGACCTGGAGGCAGAGACTGAGTCTGCTCTGAAGACTCTGGGTTAGTTGCTGATGGTTTTTAGACTTGCATTTCGGCTGGTTTTTTTATTGACCTTCCTAGCCTTTTGTGGCTGGCTACTACTTTTTCTGGTTTTTTCCTTTTTTGCAGCCTATTTATTCCACTGGACTTTTTTGTCCTCTTTCTTTTGTTGTAAACTTGGCAGTTTTGGGTCCCGCAAAACCATTTTCCTTTATCAAAAACATAAATATGGTTTTGAAGGCTCATTTTGTTTCTATCTCATTTCAAACTAAAGGGACAAAGATATCAACAAGTTCATTTTATTAAAATCATTGAAGGAATTTTTTTTGTTCATATTATTTTTTCTAGCCATATTAAAAAATCTAAAGATAAGACCATTAAAAGAATCCTAGACCATTTTCCAAGAGGCTTTGAGACAATTCTTTAAAATGTTGAAGTTAGAGCCATTATTTCTCAATGCTTATCCTCACCATCAAGACATAATTGATAACATTGAAGTGGCTTCCTAATCAAATCTCTTCCTTTGAAATATGTTGGGATTCCCCTCTTTGAGGAAAGATATTTTCTATAGTTTGGGAACATTTGATCAATAGATTCAACATTAAGTTTTCATCTTGGAAAACAATGTGGCTATCTTGGGCTAATAAGCTTCAATTAGTTTAGATGGTGCTCCAATCAATCCTCATCTACATGATTTCCCTTTTGGCTACATTGGAAAGTGTGATGCATGGGATTGATAGTATCATGAAAAAAATATTTGGAATGGTATTGATGACTCTACAACAAGATCCATGATGATATAGAAGGAAGTTTGCAAATCAAATTCACAAGGTGGATGCGACATTAAAATAGTTGATCAATGCAATCATTTCCCTCATTACAAAACAATTTTTGCATGCTTTCAATAAAGAGGATATTTTTTGAAGTACATAACTATTAGAAAAAATGACTTGGACTTTGTTGATCCATTTGAATTAATTTCTACCAATGAATAGATCGAATGCTCACATTTATATTTTTTTAAGGAAATGCCACTACCTTGTTTTCAATTCTCTTTGTTACAATTTAAGAATGGGCCTCTTAATGTTCATCTATCTTTTCATCTCTTGGAACCATTCTTCTCTTTAGGTTGGGGTAGAAAATTGGAGAACTATTAGGCTATCATTAATTAAGTTTGGGGTGGTATCAGATGATGGAAATACCATAGAGTAGTGGGAGCTCCCTATAAGGATGATATTCTTAATTCTTACTAAGATTTTCTTCAATCTCATCTTTGTAGAAATTATATGAAGGAGAAGAAGTTAAAATGGAAGAGTGACACAATTAGTTACTTCTCAATGAAGAGTGATTATTCCAAACTTTTGAAAGTTGAGGTGGATGTTGATTGGCCCTTTCATAAGGTTTGGAATCCTATATTTATCTCAAAGCTAATGATTTCATGTTGAGGGTGATGAAAAAGGAATCCCAGACTTGTGATTATCTTCATCAAATTGGCTTCTCTTGTCACTTGTGATGTGTACTTTGTAATAGTTTGGAAGAAGATTTGACTCAACTTTTCCTCCATTGATCTTTCTCTTGGTGGTTTTGGGCTTTGTTCTTCAAAATACTAAAAGTTTAGTGAGTCTATCTATACTCCATTATATATGTATACACATGCCAAATTGGCAAGTTGTGGCAAACGATGCATAATATGATAATTTGGAAGCTTTGAAAAGAGAAATAGAAAAATTTTGAGCGATGTCATTTATTTGAAGAAAGTCTATCTTGAAAACTTGAGGTAAGTTTTTAATAACTCTTCAAAAATAAAGTTCCAATTTTGCAATCCAAAATATTTGGTGAGAAAAGGCATATTATCATTTAGTAGGATCTCTTGTATAAATAGAATGCTTCCCTTTTTATTATTTTGAGAAATGGAAGCTATCAAAGTGGACAATACCAAAGCGAGATTAATTTAAACTAAACTTCATTGGAGCCTTTAAAGATAATCCTAATATTTTAAAAGTTGAATGAATTATTACTAATCACCTTGATTACTAATCATGTTCTTTTTTATTAAATAAGCAGTGATTTTGAAAGGGCCTTGATCCCTTTTACATCAAGAAAGATTCAACAATAAGAATAGCAAGACAAGGAACAACCACAAGACAAGACAACCCAAAAGGCACAGCCAAAAAGACAACCTTAAAACAGAGCAAAACACAACAAGAGATACCACCCAACCAAAACTAAGTCAAGGTGGTTTAAAGAATTGTTCCAATGATTTCTGCTGAATTGTAATATAAGGATTCCTCTCCACAAATCTTTTCATCTTTTTTTTACAAGGAGAGGAAACAAGACCACCAATAAAACTAGGAAAGCCCAAAGAATCAACAGAGGGGTCCAACTTAGAGGGATCATCAAAAACATCATTCAGAAGCTCTTGACAAGGAGTGGTGTCTTCCACAACATTTGTCACCTTTTCCTTTTTCTTCCAAACAGTGTGTTTTTTCTTCTTCTTCAAGCAGGTAAAGGAGGCATGACCCACTTTACCACAAGAAAGACAAATAATTAGAGAGTCTTTATAATCAATCTGCTGCACTCACTTACCAAATTTAGAAGATAATGTAATCTTAGTGGGAAGAACATGGTTATTCTCCACTAACACACAAAATCTAGTAGACAACAAACGCTTCATTGATTTGGTAACCTTATCCGTAGGACACTATTTCCCAAAGGAATTAGCAATACACATAAAAATATTTTCATTCCAAAACTCGAGAAGCATTCCTGGCAAACAAACCCAAATAGGAAACTTAAAAGCGTCTGTCATTAGGTTGAAACCAGGGACCGCATTTGGAGACAAAGGCCATTCAAGCCAAGAAACCAGGGGCCTTTACGAAGGACCCTTGAACAATCTTCAACGCAGGGACAAGAAAATAGAAAGAAACCATTACACATAGCAGTTACCTCAACTCTAATCTTCCAAACCCGAAGGACCCATCTTCTAACAGCATCAGTATTAGGACAATTACCACAGAATATCCCAACCAACAAGGTCTTAAGCCAGTCCAAGAGAATCATATGTAACCTCATAGTCAATCTCTAACTGCTGGTTAGACAAGTCACATACCTCCTTAGCACGAAACTCCTCCAAAGTGGGGACTATAACATGTGATGAAGTAGAAGTAGCCTTGCATGAATTCCTAGCCCCACAAGCCAACCCATCAATGGGAAGCTCAGAAACCGAAAGGTTCAAGGGGGAACCACCAGGAGCTTCAAAAAGGGGAGGAGCAATAGCACCCCCCTCATCAACATTAGGGAGAAGAAATCCCTTTTTACGGCCTAAAAACAGAGCATTGTTGAGCAGTTGCTCCACAGATTTTGCAACTATACTCCTCATTGCCTCCCGACGGGCTTCCAGAAGAATATCCAAGAGAAACTCATCTTCCTGATCAACCCCATCGTAGTCCCTGGGAACATCCTGAGGAGAACCAATGGCAAGATTATCATACTCAGAAGAGAAAAGCTCTTCCTCATCCCAACCCTCAGCCCAAAAATCAATCTCAAAAGAGATAGGGGCATCTACAGCATCAAAAGCAGGGGCAACAACATCTGAGTCCTCATCAGACCGCTCACCATCGTCATCCCCAACAGACGAGGACAAGGAGCCAGCAACAGGGGTTTTAGGTGCAGAGGAATACGTCCCATGCTTTCTCACCATCCTAAAACTGGAAAAGGGAAAAGGAAAAGCAAGGACAGAGGGAAGAAAATAGAAAGCGGAGGCAAAACGACCACAAAAGAAAAGAGAGAGAAAAAACGAGGGGCAACAAGAGGGAGAAGGCGAGGAGAAGAGAGCAGCAGACAGCAGAAGGAGAGCGGCGGAACGAAAGAGCAAAAAGGCACAGACTCAATGCAGGAACAAGCACCAAGGAAGGCAGGCAGCTAAAGACAATAAGGGGAAATAGAACAGGCGCAAAGAAGAAGCCAGTCGGAAGAGAAAGCGGGGAAAAGCAGACAAACTGGAGGCAGGAAAGAGGAAGAGCAAAGCAAAGGACAAAAGCCACGGCAAGCAGGGGCCGAGCACCAAGCCCAGGGCCGAGGCGAGCGGGGGAACCAGGAATTCAAACATATCATGTTGTTAATGTTCCTGATGCTACCAATAATATAGTGGAAATTTGGATCTCCATACATATAGGGCATCAAAGAGGCTATTGATCTTAACATCAATAACCTAAATCATCAATGCGATGAATAAGTTTTACTTTGAAACATGGAGGAGGAGATTCATTTCTCTGAAAGGCCACCAAATTGGCTATTGATCTTAACATCAATAACCTCGAGGAATAGGTCAAACCACATCAGCTGGGAACTTTGAAACTTGGAGGATATTCATTACTCTCGAGGGCCATTTCAACTCTATTTCTTTTAGTCATTGCTAACTGGAAATAAACTATTCTGCTAACAATCTTGCCAACTTTGATGCAAGCATATTTCCTAATGGCGAGAACCTTATTTCTATTAATCCCCTCCAACGGAACGGGCTCGACGATTTGTTGTCTTATAACTTTGATGCCTATTGCGGTAGCTTGGAGTATGATAATGATACAGGTGATTGTTTTCTGCAATCAAGTGAGTTTTTGCGGGCAGAAATCCCTTAGAGTTTGCTCCCAGCCTGTGTCATCTCGATTGCTTTGGAGCAGGTCAGCCAGCTCCTTTGAAATTTTCACAATTATTTGTCATTCTTATAGTTTTGTGAGAATGCCCTGTTTGAATTGTTTCATTTTATGGAGCCTTGCTTGTTGCAATCAGGCCTTTTGGTGACTGCCTTCTTTATTTTGGTCGTCTGCTGTTTGTGTTCTGTTTGTTGGCAATTTTAAACAGAATTTGGGACGGTTGAAACACTCGTTGATTGTTATTTATAAACAACGAATTAGAGATTAATGACAGAAAATTGAGACTGATGTTACATTACAATTTCTTATTGACACATTTAACATGAGCAAAATTTAGTTATTGATTTATTCTAACACTCCTCTTTAAGGGATAACTGAATTTTGATGGACTCCTGGTATATTTCTATATGATACAAATTTTATCTTGCTCAATGGCTTAGTGAATACATCAGCCATGTTATAATTTATATTACAATACTTCAGCTCTATCTCTTGTGATTGAATCTTGTCTTTTACAAAATTATGTTGAGTTTCAATGTGCTTTGATTTTGCATGATAAACTAAACTGTTTGTCAATTTGAATGAACTTTGTTTGTTACACTTGATTGAAGTTGGTCCTTCTTGCTTGTGTCTCGTATCTTCAAATATATGCCCTAGCCAAACAACTTCACAAGTAGTATTGCAAATACTTTGTACTCAGCTTTAGTATATGACAAGGAAATAGTTGGTTGCTTCTTATTGCTCCAAGAAGCAATGCCTAAACCTATGCTAAATGCATAGCTAATTGTGAATTTTCGATTATCTATATAACTTGGCTAATTAGAATATATAAATGACTTATCACTCAACATTCAAATGGTTAGTATATTCAATACCAAAATTTATGGTACCCTATAGGTATCAAATGCCTCTTTTTTAGCTTCTAATGAGGCTCAGGAGGCTTAGCCATGAATTGGCTAATTATGCTAACTGAATATGTAGTATCAAGCCTTGTAGTAGTCAAATAGTTCAAACTTCCCACCATTTGTCTATACAAAGTCTCATTAACTTTTGTAGTACCATTATCACTAGAATTTACTTCATTTTCTATTGTAATGAAGTAGATATTGCTTTACAATCTTGCGTATTAAACCTTTGGATCAATTTATTTGCATGCTTTGAATAATCAAAGTGTTACCACTTGTCTATATAATTCAATTCCTAAACAATAAACAAGGTCTTTCATTTCAAATGTCAATGATAAATCTCTTTTGATTTCATCAATCAACTCTATAACACTTTCTATAATGATTAAGTCATCCACATAAAATGAAATCAAAACAACATTCCTATGTTCATCTTTCTTTATATACAAATTTGGATCAATTTTATTGATAAATCCAAGTGTTGAAAGAAGAATTAATCAATGCTCTTATACCATGACCTTGGTTCTTGTTTCAAATCATGCAATACTTTTTTTAACTTACATACCAAATGTTCTTCTCACTTCCTTACAAAGCTTTTAGATTGAACAAGATAGATTTTTTCTTTTAATTCACTGTTCAAAAATGTTGACTTAACATCCATTTAATATAGATCTTAGTTAAACTTAGTAGAATGTGCAATCATGAGTCTAATAGTAATTAATTACAAATACAAGTGCAAATGTATTTTCATAACCTATTCCTTCCTTTTGTAAATAACGTTTTACAACCAATCTAGTTTTGAATTTATCAATAGTATCATAAACTCTAAACTTAGCTTTGAACAACTATTTAGAGTCTATATGAATTTTATTTCTAAGTATTTCAATTAGTTCCAGAGTTTCATTATCCATTATTGAATCATATTCTTTTTGCATAACTTTCATCCATTGTTTATGATTCTTAGCTTCTTCAAAATTTTGAGGTTCATTTATACTCATTATTTGAGCCATTAGAACATACTTATTATATCTAGTTCATGTCCTGATTTGTGTCATTGATATTCTTATTTCTTCATTGTTGGATGGAGTAGCTTCACTTTGCCTTGTTTCATACCCATTTTGAGCATGAGTTTCCTAATCTCCAATATCTAAATTCTCATTGTATTTTTCAAATAGTTTCCATGAAATAGTGCTTTTTGTTAGAGTGAATAATTTAATCTATTCACTATACTTAAGTGTACTTAGGTTGATGAAGATAGACAACATCTTGTCTAATAGAATGTACAACCTTTAAGCCTCTAGAGGTTAAGTTGTTTGGTAAACCTCATGTACTACCTTTTTGAGGTTGGAAGACTTTGCATCTCACCTCAAAGGTCACTCAATACTTAACATCGAGACTGATGACTTGGTCAATTAGGTTGTTGGTTTGTCTACCCATTTGTGCCACATCTTGGAGCACTTGTCAATCCACCTCACTCTTCCTTGTCTATATATATGCAAGACTTTATACTCAATGTAATTTGAATCATCTAAATACAATAATTGCATTGTTCATTATGTTTGTTCTTAATCTCCTAGATCTTCCTATTTCTTATATGATATCAGAGCGTAGATTGAAGGTTGTTTCAAGCCTTTAGTTGAACAAATTTGTTGTATTTAGTTTGTTTCCATTGTGTGAGTTAACAATTTAAGGAAGATGGATAGGCGTTTCTAAACGCATGCTGGAATGCCGTTTGGAGTCAACCTATCTACTCACAGCAGAAAGAAATCGATCACCTCCCCTCTCCCTGCGTGAATATCCGTTTATTGGGCGTTTTAATTCTGTTTGCCCGGTCCTTTCAATATGCAAGTCGCCTATGATTGCAGGTCGTGAGTCCTTTCAACTAGGCGATGCTGTTAATGAGTGTTGCGCAGAATGTTTATGTGAAGAGGTCGCAGGCCAAAAGTTCCAAGAAGGAGCGTAGATTCTCTTCTATGGCATACATAAATATAGCGTTTTCCATTAGGGTTTTCTATTAGTTTGTTAGCTTGGATAACTGTTTGTCCATTTGCTAGATATAAGTAAATAATTGTTTCTCTCATCAATTTGTTGAGATGAAGACAATTATTTATTTATTTAGATGACTCTTTTAGGGACACCTATAAAACTAATTAGTTAAGGTTTGTTAAGGTGTTATTAATCTCAGCCGTTGATTGAGAATAAATCTCGGCCATTGGTTTTCCAATGAGAGTAGTATAAAAGGAGGTCATTGGGCATTTGGAGAAAACAAGTTTTGAGAAGCATTTGCAGTGTTAGCAAATAAGTCTTGCAGTGATAGCGTTGGGGATAGCAGTTGTAGGATCTCGATAGGAGAAATTGGGAGATTGTCGGAGCCCTGCCAGTAAGAGGCAAGCATTTTTATGTATCTCTTAATTTGCTGAAGTTTAATATAAGTTCCTCATCTGCAGTAGAGGTTTTCCCTTTGGGGTTTTTCCACGGACAATTTGTCCAAAATATTGTGTTTATTATTGTGCATGTTTTCTTCTCTATTCCTGTGAGTTTATTGGTGAAGTTACAGTTGTGTTATTTTTCAATATTTGCTATGAATTAATTTTCCAGAGTCAAATAGTCTATATTAGATAGGAGATTAATAATCAATAACTGCAATAGGTACCATGGTGTCGAGTTTTGCTCACGGGGTTAGACAAGGCTCAACCGCAGGGAAGGAAAGTTGAGGGGACATAAAACCGGTGCTACCTCTTGAGTGTTTTGTATGTGTATTATCTTTGGGGTGGCGCCAAGCAGTACATAAGAATGAGGAGACCACAAATTGGATGGAGGTTCAAATTTTGAGGGTAATGCTGAAGCTAGAATTTTTTGTTTGCTTGAAGAGAATGGGATCCAGGAATATGTGACTAGTGTTGTTTACGTACCTACAAGATCCAACACAACTCTTAACATAAAGAAGATGCTGCAGGTGGGGATGATCCTTGATGGTGTCAAGGACCATATTGTTCCACATGTCGCAGAGTTAGATATAGCGAAGAAGATGTGGGACACCATTCTGAATCTGTACCAGAATGCTACCACTAATCGGAAGCTGATTCTCAGAGAAAAGTTGAGGAATACTCGGATGAACAAGGGAGAAGACGTGACAAGTTACCTCACCAGACTCAAACTTGTCAAGGATGAGTTGGCAGCTATTGGAGATAAACCAGATGATGATGAGCTAGTACGAGTAGCCCTAAATGGGTTTACTAAGTAGTGGGATATCTTTGTTCAAGTTATTAATGGATGAGACACCTTACCAAGTTGGGATCGACTCTGGGTGACTACCACTTCGGGAGGAGCTTAGACTTAGTCTTGTTAGTGGAACCAATAGCAAAAGTCAAAAAAGTGAGGCAGAATAGGAAAACATTTCCCTTTTAGGAAAAGGGAAAGTGAAGAAGGGGTCTAGAAAAGGATCAAATCCACAGAGTGAGAAGAAGAAGAAGGACATCTAAGAGTCAGTGCTATAGGTAATCACAGGGGTGGCCACTATGTCAGCGATTTCCTACAAAGGAAGAAGAAGCGAAAGAAGGGTAAGAAGCGGACTACTTGAAGCTTAGGTAAGTCATGAGAACTGAGCTCTCTAGTAGAATGGAGGATGAGTTCGCTCTCATAGCTTGTATGGCTAGCTCAACCTCACAGGGTGTTTGGTATATAGACAGTGGGGCATCATTTCATATGACAGGAGTTAGAGAGTACTTCTCCAGCTATAAGGAGGAGGACATCAGAATGCAGATTTCTATGGGGAACATGTCCAAACTCAATCCAGTTGGGAAAGGGACTATTCTATTTCAGAGGGAGAATGACAAGCAGATTCCCATTCATGATGTGTTGCATGTGCCAGGCTTGGGTATGAATTTTATTTCCATATCTATCCTTCAGGATAAAGGTTACAATGTACTCTTTAGAGGGGTGAATGTGTTTATCAAGCATAAGGATTGGAAATCACCCACAACTATTGGAGTCAGAATTGGCCGGCTTTACAAGTTGCAGTTTGATACTCATAAGGCATTGATGAGCAGCAATGATTCTAGAGATCAAGGAGAGCTGTGGCATAGGAGGATGGGCCATATACATCATGGAGCACTTAAATTGCTTTGTGAGAAAGTGATAGGTGTTCCAGAGGTGAGCATAGAGCATGATGATGTATGTAAGGGATGTGTGTTGGGGAAGTTTGCGAAAGTAGCTTTTCCAAGGAGTGACACGAATCGAGGGTGTTCTTGAATGGTACAATGGACATGTGTGGACCAGTAAGCAGGCTGAAGTCTCTCAAAAGGTATGGGAATACTTTGTTACTTTTTTATTGATAATTTCTCCAAGAAGACACGGATATACTTCTTGAAGACCAAGGATGAGGTTTTTAGGTGCGGCTTCCAAGGTTTCGAGGCTCTTGTGGAAGGTATGAGGCGGGGAAGATAAAGGTTCTTAGGACAATGGGAGAGCACAAAGGGAAAAGTTCGAGTTTTGCACCAAGGGAAGAATCGAGAGTGAATTTGTTCACTTACAACCTGACAAAATGGGGTTCTGGCGAGAGGAAGAATGGTCTATATCCAGGGAGATTGGAAAAGGGCTATCTTTGCATGACTAGGATATGCCATGTTACTTATGGGCAGAGGCATGCAGTACGACAGTATACATACAGAACAGGGTTCCACATAAGGTATTGGGAAAGATGACACCAGAGGAGGCATTCTTAGGGAAGAAGCCAGATGTTAGCCACTTCAGGATATTTGGGAGTTTGGCGTATTGTCACATTCCAGGTGCGACACGTTCCAAGTTAGATCAAACTGCCAGTGCCTCAGCATTATGCGATTGAAACCTCAAATATGAATATCAAATATTTATCCAAGGACCCGAAGGATCATAGTGGGTGTGATGTGGATTCATGGAGGGACAAGGCATTCAAGAGGTCCCGCAGATTTTTTCAGAGATGATGAGTGAGCAGCAGAGTGGAAGTTCAAGGATTGTTTAACCAAATCAAGGACAAGAAAGCTCGAGTACAGTTACTAGTACAAGCACAAGCTCAGGTGTTGAGTGTTCACAGAGTATGGAGCAACAGATGCAACAGATCTGAGAGATGCATCAGGGAGACATGGAGGTTGATACTTCATCCTCGACAATTGGTAGCAAGAACCAACAATCACAAAGGGATACTCAAGAGTTTGTGGGAGCTCCTAGGATGAGTAATAGACAATAGAGACAACCAACTAGGTATGATGACTATATGGCATTAGTTAGTCATTTGGTAGATAGTAAGCCTTCTAGCTATTAGGAGGCCACACAACAATAGGTGTGGCAAGATCACGATGGTTGAGGTACCACCTCAATAGTCACGGAATAATGTGTGGGAGGTTGTGCCTAGACCAGCGAATGGGGTGATGGTTGAATCACTTGGCCCGGATCTATAAGATCAAGCAGTGAGATGGTGGCATCGAAATACAAAGGCAAGGTTCATAGCCAAGGGTTCTCTCGGAAGGAAGAATTGACTATGAGGAGACATTTGCTCCAATGGCTAGGTATACTTCTATATGAGCTGTAATCTCTCTTGCAGCATAGATGGGATGGCAGATCAACCAAATGGATGTCAAGATGGTGTTTCTTAATGGTGAATTGAAAGAGGAGGTATACATAGAACAATCAGAGGGCTTTGTGGCACACAATAATAAAACCCATGTGTGTAGATTGAAGAGAGCTTTGTACTAACTCAAGTAGGCTTCTAGAGCATGGTATGAGCGCATTGATAGATACTTGTAGGGAATGGGCTTCATGAAGAGTGAAGCAAATGTTAACCTCTACTACTTGGTGGTTGGAGGTGAGGTTCTCATTATTTTTCTATATGTGGATGACTTTTACTTGGGTTCGTGGGGCTCATAGAGAGAGGACCTTGTGGGAGTTTGAGATGAAGGATTTGGGCCCTTATGCACTACTTTCTAGGCATGGTGGTACATGGCAAGCAGAGATGGAAAAATTTTTCCTTGGACAAGGGAAATCTTGCGTCAAAATCTTAAGGAGGAGGTTTGAGATGGAGTTGCGAGCCATGTCTACTCCCTATGATCATGGTGGAAGAAGGCCAGACTCATCTAGAGAGGATGTAGATCCCACCTTATATGGCGGTTAGTTGGGTCTCTCATGTATTTGGTCAACACCGGGGTGAGATATATCGCTGCGGTAAACTCTCTTAGTGGAGTTCATGGTGGAGCCAAAGAGGTGCATTGAATGACAACAAAACATGTGTTGCATTATTTGCATGGTACAATCGGTATGGGATCAAATATGCTTTAGCTGAGTAGTATCGGGTTGATAGGCTATACTGACGCAGATTGGGTAGGAAGTACAACGGACAGGAAAAACACTTCAGGGTGTTGCTTTAGCTTGGGATCAGGAGTTGTCTCTTGGTATAGTAGGAAGCAGAAGTCCATGGCTCTGAGTTCTGTAGAGGCAGAATACATAGCAGCTAGCATGGTGATGTGTGAGGTGATATGGCTTTGGATGTTGTTGGTAGCCTTGTTAGGTCAGAGGGTTGATACTACGGTGATACACTGTGACAATCAAATTTGTATCAGGTTGTCTAAGAATCTGGTGTTTCATGATAGGTCTAAGTATATAGAAATCAAGTATCACTTCATCAGGGATTGTGTACAATGGGGGATTGTCCAGCTATAGTATATACCTATAGAGCAGCAGGTAGAAGACATTTTGACTAAGGCATTGGGGAAGGTAAAATTCATCTTCTTCAGAGATAAGTTGGGTGTCATGCAGAACAACTTCCTCGCTAAGAGGGAGTGTTAGTTTGTTAGCTTGGACAGTTGTTTGTCCATTTGCTAGATATAAGTAAATAATTGTTTCTCTCGTCAATGTTTTGAGATGAAGACAATTAGTTATTTATTTAGATGACTCTTTTAGGGACACCTATAAAACTAATTAGTTAAGGTTTTTTTAGGTGTTATTAATCTCACCCGTTGATTGAGAATAAATCTCGGCCATTGGTTTTCCAATGAGAGTAGTATAAAAGGAGGTCATTGGGCATTTGGAGAAAACAAGTTTGAGAAGCATTTGCAATGAGAGAAAATAAGTCTTGCAGTGATAGCAAGGGCATAGTGATAGTGTTGGGGATAGCAGTTGTAGGATCTTGGCAGCAGAAATTGGGAGATTGTCGGAGCTTTGCTAGTAAGAGACAAGCATTTTTATGTATCTCTTAATTTGTTGAAGTTTAATATAAGTTCCTCATATGCAGTAGTGGTTTTCCCTTTGGGGTTTTTCCACGGACAATTTGTCCAAAAATATTGTGTTTATTATTCTGCATGTTTTCTTCTCTATCCCACAGTGAGTTTATTAGTAAGTTAGGTTAATGTTATTTTTTAATATTTGTTGTGAAATTAATTTTTCCGATTTAAATAAATCTATATTAAATAGGAGATTAATAGTGGTAACTGCAATAGAATTTCCACATTTCCACATAATTGGAATACGGAGCTGTGGAAGCTAGGCCATTCTTCGAAGGTTGTCACTGACGGGTGCAGGTCTGAGGCATGGTGCAGAGGCGCATTTGAATCCGCTAGAAAAATCCTCTCCTCATGGCATTTAATTCCTCTGCCTCCTCATAGCGTTAATCCTTTGCCCGTGGCTCACAAAAAAACCACGTGATTCTTAGTGCTGGCTATTTGTAGAGCCGACATTGCTTATTTCTACCGCTTCAAATCCACATGTCGCCCTTGCTGCTTAGAGGAAATGGAGGCAGCGTAGAAATATGAAGGCCGTGGGAGATTGCACAAGTCGCTAATGTCTGCATCTCGCACCTAATTTTAAGGTGCGTATCTTCTTGCAATATCATAATCATTGGAAATATCTTCTTATGGGAGGATCTTGGCGCCCTCTCCACGCTACCATCACTCTAATAGGCAGCAAAATACCAAGTTCTGCCTCAACAAGCGGCATATTTCCCTACATCTTAGGCTTCTATAACAGTGGCCTCTTGAAGTCTTCCCCACGCTTCTTCAAACTTTTGAATTTGTCAACAACTCCCTTCCTCCCACGTGGCCTTGCATTTGTTGTTATCATTTCTTGTTAGCTACATAATCATTATATTGCATAATGTATTGAATGCTAACTTTATCATAACATATTCTATAAACATTAAATGTTAATTTTTTATTCTAACCACCAAAGTTAACTTCTAGGTGACAATCAAATATTGCATAGGGTTCATAAGGGAGGTAGAGGGGTAGACTTTCTCATTTTTCCCAAGCTTGTAAAAAGGGCTCTTCTTTCGTTTTGCCACACCTCGCAAATAGAAGGGGGAGGTGAATTTTTTTTTTTTTTGCCATAATTAAAAATTTGTAAAGAATTTTTTTTGTTTTTGCAATGAATGTGGCAAAGGGAAGGTGTTTATAAGGGGGTTGAATTCATTTTTTGTCTTAGTTAAAAATTTGTAAAAGAAGAGTCATTTTTTCCCTTTTGCAATGAATTTGGCAAAGAGGGGTCATTCCTTGAATAATGGGGTTTAATTTTCAGTTTTTGTCATTTATTGAGGTTTTTGAGACATAACTTAATCTGTCTTCTTAACTTGCCTCATGACATAAACTTTGAAGAACTTGTAACAACAAAAATGCTTGTAAATGCACTCATATAAAGTACCACAAACTAAATGTGCAAAGGGAATTTGGGAAATTTTGTATATACACTAAATTATAATATATAATGGGGGGTTATGTCATCACAACATGGATCCTTGTGATTCTCACCTCATGTAAGTGTGCCTTGAAGCACACCCTTTCTCATTTTCTTGTACATTTCTACATTCCTTGCACACTCTCGATTTCAGTTGGTTATGCTTATATTCTCTTAGTATTAAGTGGGGACTATGATATGTTATTCTAATGCTTATTTCAATGAAGTAGTGGAGGAATCTTCTTTTTGGGAGGCCTCATGAACCTTCTATCTTGATCTCTCATATGGGGGATTGTTTCAGTGGATGAATTTTTGAGATTCTAGTACTCCTAGGAAATCACAGTACTATCTGTATTATCGACTCCATAGAGTTTGATTGACTTTGTGTACATTGGTTGAGTAGTGTTCACGTCTTCACTCATGCAGTGTTTTGTATCTCTTATCTTGATCCACATTTCTTGGAGATTCGTTGATTCCAACAGACACCAGTCTATCATCAACAAAGTTTACAACTTCTACATGCTTTAGGAGTTCTTCATCATCATGTTCTTATCATCAGGGACACATTTTTAGAAGGTTTTAAATCCTTATAATTCTCTTTTTTGTAGTGGAGTTTTGTTCCCACTGGGCTTTCTCTTTTTTCTCCTTTTGTGAGAGAATGCATTGTACATGGGTAGCTAACATGTCCTCTAGCTAGGACCCATTTTTATATATTTGCACTTTTGTGATCTCCCCAAGTATCATTTATTGGGGGTGGGGGGAGGGAAGGGGTGTTAGAGTGAATAATTTAATCTATTCAATATGCTTCAATGTACTTAGATCGATGAGGTTAGACAACATCTTGTCTAACTAAATGTGTAACCTTTAAGCCTCTAGAGGTTACCAAGATATTTGGTAAACCTCATGTGCTACTTTTTTGAGGTTGGAAGACTTTCCATCTCACCTCAAAGGTCACTCAACACTTGGCATCAAGGTTGATGACTTGGTCAAATAGGTTGGTTGTTTGCACATTCCAAGTGACCCTAAGGTTGACACCTATAGGACACTTATCTACTCTTTTGTGCCACTTCATGGGGCACTTGTCAATCCACCTCATAGGTGGAATGCCTAAATATGCAAGGCTTCGTAATCATTGTAATTTGGATCATCTAAAAACAATATTGGACATTGTTCATTGTGCTTGTTCTTCATCTCTACTATGTTGATGCGTTGAATTATTAGCAATGCATTTATCTATACATGATAAACTATGAATTATGCTTTATAAAATCTATATACAAATCTTTATCATTTTGGAGGAAGTAGCAGAGAAGCTTTATACTCTTTTCCTTTCCATCCTCTTGAACATCATCTACATATCCATGAAATATAACATCTCTAATAATAAAAACTTTATGAGTAATAGGATTATACATTTTGTAGACCTTATGATTGGCACAATAACTAATGAATATATATTTGATTGATTAATCATCAAGTTTTTTCCTTTTATTTTTGAAATATGGCAAAGTTCCTTACTTCCACAAATTCTCAAAATGAATTTTAGTCTAGTTTCAATACCAATGAAATCCTTATAAGGAGTTTTATTTTATAGATACTTGGTTGGTCTTCTATTCAACAAATAAACAACTAGACTAACTACTCCAACCCATAAATTATTAGGGAGGTTCTTTCCTTTGAACATACTCTTAGCACACTTTAGCTATTATTCTATTTTTCCTCTCAGCTCCACAACATTTTGTTCTAGACTATGAAGAACTATCTACTTCTTGACAATGCCAATTTTTTACAATAATTTAAATGTTTTTGTTGAAGGGTATTCCCCTCTTTGATTTGATCTAAGGATTTTAATATCATGAGCTGATTTTTTTTCCATCATTGTTCTAGATTCTTTGAACCATTAACAAATTTCACTCTTATTTCTTAAGAAATAGACACAAGTATATTTAGCTCCATCCTCAACAAATAGAAGAAAGTAATAGGCTCCCTTGAGTGACTTGGTTTGGATGGGACCACACATATGTATGATTTTTCATGATAGTGTATTTGTGTTTTCATCAAAAATATGAATAACACTGTATATTTTTATGATGAGATTCAATTATTTTTTATTGAATTAGTGTATATTCAATTTAAAATAAGAAAAGAATAAAAAAAAAAAAATAGTATATGATTTCATTTTATTTTTAAATTCAACATGAGTATGTGGATAAAATAGATACACATTGCATTCAAAAGATAAACGTAAATATTATAAAACATAAGCAAAAATAAAAAGCCCAAAATAGCATCCTATTTTCTTTTTCCACAGCCAAAATCCTCATTATCAAACAGAGAATATATACCAACACTTACCCAATATTCAATATATTAATTATTTGGCACTCTTTGATAAACTGTACATTGTAAAATTACCCACAATCCTGGAAGAAATCAAATATGCTGTTTTTCCCAGTAGTTCAGTAATTGAATGAAATGAACAGTGAAAGAGCTTCTAATTCAAATATTTTTACAGATAAACCTGATTTCTTTTCTTTCAACAGGATGAAAAGCTATTTGAAGAGATTGAAAATCTGCAAAGAAGGGTATGAAACAGTTGAAAAAATATAATCTTTCTTTAATTCATTGAAGTCCAACTTTTCATAGACTTTATCAAATTATTCTGTAAAACACTCCTATTAATAACATTACTATAGTTAATTGATCTCTCATGTTTATCAAAATTGATGCAGGAATCCCTCTTACTTGCTCATAACCAATTTCTTAGCAGGAAGGTATTACAATGTTCTGAACTTTGTACGAGTGTTTATTAGCAGTATATGTATTTGTGGTCAACTTATTCTTTCATATTACTGCAAGCAAACTAGTCATTGAGTTTCTTTGTCAGATAGAGCAAATTGAAGGGCAAACAAGTATAAAAGAGCTGGAAATATTTGCTAATGGCGATAGACAGAATCTAGAAGAGACAACTATGGAATCTCAACAATATTCAAGTCAGAATAGCGTAGTCGTTGCAACTGATCTTCAATTTCACTGAGTAGGGGAGAGGGGTCTATAGTGGAGCACCCTAACTTTGCGTTTCTCAAAATCTTATGTGGAAATTTCAAATCACTTCCAATTTGTACAATAGTTTATTTGGCAATTCACATGCTTCTATATTTCGTTTTAGGGCCACATCATCAAATATGATGCCACATCAACATGCTTTTTGTTGAGGTATCCAAAAAGACCCAAAACAAATGAGACTGATAGTGGTGCACCAAGTCATGCTTTATTGGTGCGCTGATGTGGCATCACATGATTTGTCAGTTTGTGTACTTTATGGATAAAAAGTGTTTTGTAATTGGATATTAAGGTGTTCCACTATGACGCCCACTAAGGATTACTTCTATCCCCTCTATTGAACCCCGCTCCACTATGGGCCCCTCTCCCCTAATAATACAAAATGCTCTTTAACTTAGGTATTTATTTATACCTATTCTTTGTATATACATAATTTTAAAAAGTCTTTATGCATACATATATAGACAATGCGTATATAATTATTACTGTAGGAGAAGATCAGTTTGTTATACACAGATATATATTTAAATTAATTACAATAAGCACTAATTTCCAATCACTACTGTTGGAATATAATTTATTCGAAATGCGGCTGGGAGATAAAGCTGATGATTCATAATCTGCATATAGAAAGGTTACTTGGTACATGTAAGCCCAGCCAAGAAGACATATTAGAACACTTTCCTAGCTTAATCTGAAGTGAAATTTAGACTATGCTATCAAGTTCACAAATAAGTCATTTTTCTCTTTTCCTTTTAATCCAATGTATGCCTTAGCCTGGATTAGTAACACTATTTCCCATTCCTGATTTCCGTGCAATATATAATGTTTATAGAACAAGCATGATGGAGCCACTTCAAACTAAAATGCAATAAAATTTAGAAAGAAAATTTCAATGTCAAGGATGTTTATGTTATGTGTTATATAAGAAATTTTTATGTTCAGATTGGTTATGTAGTGTAATTTTGATCGATTGGATGAAAAAACTGCAATTTGTAGACATAATATAATTTTTATTATATATGAATATCTTTATGAAAGGAAAACAAAATGGTCTTACAAATAATGATATAAATATAATGTATATTAAATTATTTAGTTAGTAATGTATTAATTAAGCTGGCATACTTATAAGTTGAGGTAGATAAAAGTATATTAAAGTTTAAAAGATGTTTAGTTCTTTGATGTTGAATATCAATTTTGTTTATTTAATTATATGAAAGTGTTTAGCAATCAGATTTAAAATTATATTATTAAATTTGGGTTGGACATTTTGTTGTTGATATATTTAAAATAGGTGTGAGGAACAACTCCAAATTAAAGTCCAATCAATTTTAGAAAAAAAAATCATGTCAAGCATATATACTTACGTGTTATTATAAATATAATTTGACAACTAGCTGTATACTAAAGACAACAAATTAACTTAACAAAACATTTTGGACACCTAAGAATTATTTGATACCACATACATAACTGTTCATTATGACTTATTTGATCATTACTACACTCATTTATGTTGGAGCGTATATTCCAACACCTCCTCTTAACACTACAACATTAATTGACTAACAACATAAAACAAAACAATAGGAAATACATTATTCAAAAGTTGTTCTTTGAAAATAGTTCTTGGAAGAGTAAGACTTCTTCAAGCTGCTCCTAATTATAGGTATAATCGTTAGCTATAATCCAGGTTCCCAACATCATTGGACACCATTTGCACATGAAATGTTTCATCACCTTCATAAAGGTATGATGTTGAACTTCCAGATTTTAGATCCCCCTTGGATTATTGGACAACAATCCTCACATGTATGTTTCATAACTCCAATGAGGTATAGTTTCTCCAATCCACAAGCAGTTCGACTATTGAGCATCTAATTATCCTCTGCGATATATCCCTCCCTATCTTCAAAGTACCGGCCTCTTTGAAATATTACAAGTGTCTCATCTTCAATGAAATCAACATCACTATCAATATCTAATGGATTTATCATTCTCTTTCACATCTTTTTTCTTTTAGTATAATGCAATTTTTTACTGAGTATCTCCTCCTCACTTACAATTGCTCAAAACCTCATAGATGAATAAAACACTCACAAACACACCAGCAACAACACAAAACTTTACCACAGTAGAAACGACTCATGAACAACACTCAAATGCCTTTGAATTTATTTCCAATCTTCACTGCATAGTCTTCTACTCAACTAGTGCTTTTCTTCTTGCAGCCTATGCTACCTCTTTCAACTAGTGTTTTAACTGGTGTTTACTACTGCAGGTGCAGCAACACCCACTCCTCTCTCAACTACACATCACAAGGGTAGGAGTATTTTCTTTGCAAACATTACTTAATCAACCACAGCTCTGATACAAAATTAAGAATAAAAACTAGCACCCAAAACACTCATTCAATACTTTAAAGTTTAATCATTGATGAATTAAATATATATAGATACAATGAATGCAACAATCTTCCTGTAAAATTGGTAAATAGTTTAACTGCTAACTGTAAGCTAAGTGCAGTGAATTGAAATTAACAGAACATATTGGACACCTAAGCATTATTTGATGACACATACACAACATTTCATTATGACTTTTGTTTACATTGAAACATATATTTTAACAGATAATAGAACATTTACTATAAAGAAGATATTTATCTTTTTATCCGTTATCATTTTTATTTACTTAAAAAAGTAATTATTGTAATACAAATCTGACACTGTAGAGAGGACATTTTAAAAACTATTTTCATCAAACTTTCATTTTGTAATTAATGTTCTGATAAAACATCACATACTGAAATAAAAAAACTTTTGAAGTCTATGTCTGTTCATAACAGCTATTAGATTATATGCTCATGAATTGTAGGTCTATTTGGTACTTCCCCTTCAGAAATTTCGCTAACGTGCAACAATAATGAGAAGATGGAGGAGATCATTTCAAAAACAATCATGGAGCACGGTATTTCTTGGACGCTAGAAATAATAATATATCTAAACATATTTAGAAATATTATTTAGATAATATGATTTTAAATCATGAAAGAAAATATTATAAATTTAATTGTGACAATTATAAGCGATTACGCTTCCAAATTTGTGGGTGATAAAAAGGGTTTCCATCGGGCCTTTATAGCCGCTGTGTTCGCAATGCAGGGCTTCGGAATCCTGGTCGGCAGACCGACTTCCTGTGGGTAATATTCCTCATGGCACGAGCTGGGTAGAAAATTAAAAAAAAACATGTATTTTTTATTTTTAGTTAATAAAATATAGTAAAATGTGCATTTTGATGTTTGGATAGACAGTATGCAGGAACTGTATTTACTGTTCTGTTCTGATGTATTACTAACACATGCACATATCAGAAACTGTCCTGTCTATTTTGAAACTTTTTATATATATGAGCTTTCCTTGTCATCTCTTTGATTATAGAATGCTTCTAAAATGTGACAACAAATGTTAGTATAAATTGTAAATTTGAATAAATTCATCAAATTTTATAAAATAAATCAGTCTAATAGATTACTTCCAATAAGTATAATAGAAAATAAAAGTAGACAACTTAAACAACATTTAGAATAAATATCTTTGTATTTTGAGATTATATTTTGGAATTCTCTAATGTTTCTGCATCAGACCTCTTAAATTAAAAAAAATGCAAACCCTTGATCATTACCAAAAAATGTGTTAATGTAAGAAAACTTATAGTAGAATAGCCTAGACCATTATCATTCTTTCTTTTAGCACTAACCACACCTCTCTTTTTTTATTTTTTTATTACGTCTAGCATGTTTCCTCTACCTAATCTAAATTATGGTTCAACATGGGTAGCAGCTACAACAAATCATTTTTCCTTGGTATATTTATAATTTTGAGGCTCGCATAAGGCCATTTTATATGTTTTGAAGTTTCAATTAAGAGAAGTTATCTAAGCGTGACATGCCATCCTTCATCTAACGGTGCACATGGATCCAGAGGGTTATAAATAAGGTTTTTTTCTGGTGCTAACCCCCACAATTGGTTCATGCTTGCATATCTTCTTTTGTGTAGAGAATATGTTTATTGGTGATGAGGCCTAATTCTCTCTTATTTAATTTGTCCATAGCATGTCCGTGATAGGTGTCATGTAGTGTCTTCCCATGAATTTAGAGGAAATGGTAATGTTTCCCTATGGATATTGGGAATTATATGGTTTTGCCATTGTAGACTTATCTTATAGTGTGCAGGGAACGAGGCTATTCCGTAGACATTTTCAAGTAGCGATTGTCTATGACCTTTCCCAAGAACATCAAGCAATTTTACTTTTAGGGGTACACAATATTTGGATTCATTCTTTTAAACTTCAATGCACTGGTGCAATTCAACTTTCTTGCCCAACAACTAGTTCCCATGTACAATCCATGAATTTACAATTCACCTACTCGATGTTTGCATGTATTGAGTAGAGAGTTAGAATTCATTGAGCTAGCCTGCTAGGTACCTTCCTTTCACCAATAGGAAAATTCAAGACACCGACATTGCTCAGATTTTATCCATTTTGATAGTTGATAGTTGACTTGTAGTTGGATCCTTTCATGCACCAGTTTTAGATTTAGATAAAAATTTACAAGGGAATTTTTTATTCTTGGTTGGAAGTTATTTTGTAACTAGAGATGCTTGCATGATTTTATAGAGTTTAGATACTATTTTATGGCAATGAGATTTAGAGTAATATATTTTCTCACCTCTTTTTTTACAGTCAAATATAGGAAATCCATATTCACCTCATTTTTTATAGTCAAATAGAGGGATTTCGAATTCCTATGTATCTATAGAGAGAGTGAAATTTCATCATGCAAGGATGTTCAATATTATTCGAAGTACTAATGTAAGAGGCTATTGTTTTTTAAATTCTCACTTTTATTTATGTAGATGAGCTTATTTTATGCATGTTATGTTTTGTTTCTACATTTTTTGTTGATTATTGCATCATGAGTTGCAGATTATTTTTATCATAAAACAAAATCCACATGACATGAAGCTTTATTTTTACATTTTTTTTTCTCTTTCTCTTCCCCCTTTTATCTCAAGAATTAGGCTTAAGTATAATTAGTGAGAAGTGGGCCTTGTAATATTAAATGTTGACTCATAAAATATTCCACACATTTAAATCATTCAATGTTGACAAGGTTTGTGAGACATAATTATCCTAAACAAATATTTTGCATCAATAGTTTCTAGCATGCCTAGTGGGATTCCAAATATCATCTTGACTAAGATTCCAAGTGAAGTTTTAGTTACATTTCAAGAGCATTAGCCCTATTTTACTCACTTAGTTACTTTGTATGCTAATAGCAAGAATCAAGAGAGTGACTATTATTACTAGGTCCATTTTCACCTTTTAGTCTCAAAGTCCTTGTGGGTTATTTACCTTTGAAACTAATTATATGAGAAATCCAAGTCCAAACTCAATTTATTATAATTCACAATATTACCACACCTACAACTACCACATCTACAACTCAGTTAATTCCTAACAATTATAGCTTAAGCACACCAATAGCCCTTTCGTGCCATGAATAATGCTAGTATTTTAGTTGCACAAGCCTCTTGGAATCCTACCTCTCCATCTTTCCAAAAGGTTCTTCCATATCATACTAAAAGAGATAATCCTTTTAACATTTTTAAGATATAGCCCTACACTAGTATAGAAATCCCCCATGGGATGAATTTAGAGAGGTGAATGATGGATTACAAAGGAAACAAGGCCACCTCTCTATGATAAAGAAACTAACCACTATCAAGAGAGCTCTAATCGAAACTATCATTGGTTTAAATAATATTTCCAAAAAATAGGAATAAAATTATTTTACCAATAAGGCCACATCACAAATGGTATTCATATAAGTATACTTGGGTAAAAGTATAAAGCTATTCCACACTCTCAACCAACTTATAAAAACAAGTGAATTTAAATATTTGTACCTAAAAATTGGTTTTGGTCAAACATATGATCTAGGTAGATTCATTGTAGCTAAGTTATATATGGTCACAACTTTTCCAAATAAAATTGTTCATTAAATACATATGTAGCATCGCTTTGAGGCCAATTTATCAAAAAAAAAAAATTATTTCAAAATTTTGGTGTTTCAACAACTCCTAATCATGTAATTAAAAAATATAAAAAATACCCTTTTGTAGATTGATAAGTGTTATATATATATATATATATATATATATATATATATATTTGAATATTTTAGTTAATTTTTTATATTTTATATTTTGTTTTTTACTAAAATTAGGTTATCAACACCAAAATATAAGGTCGATTACGTTGTCCAAAACAAATACTAAAATTTATTAAAGAAATTTAAAAAATATGGTGCATTAGAAAAAAAATTTCTATGTCAATATGATTTTTTTTCGTATTTTGGATTAATAGTTAAGAAAAAAGGTGGCACATGATGAAAACAACAACATTTTTTATGCACACACATTTTAGTATTTATTTAAATAAAAGAAACACATTTATCAAAATTGATAAAAATAAATAAATCGATACACTAAAGTTTTAACTTATAAATACACTAAAAAAGTTGATGAAAAATATAATTTTTTTATATAAAGAGCAACATGTCCTATTTACTTTCACTTATCAACATTTTATCAACAACTAGTGTCAATTTTATTAAAAGCTATATTCAAATAATTTTTTAAATAAAAATAAATAAAATAAAAACATAAAATACTCTAAAAATAAGCATTTGATTAGTTTAAATCATTTCAAAATTTAAAACATATATATGACTTACTAGTGATTCAAGTTAAGAATATGGATCAATGTTGGTTGATTCCTTTATAAAGTGTGACATAATTTTCTACTTTTACCCACTTAAAAGCCTTTGATTGTAAATTTTTTATAATGGTTAAGTAAATGGTTGGCTCTAATTTGATATTAGCCTATGATATAGACATTATAATTTAGAGGCATCATATTTAGGATTGCTTATTTTATTTCTTTCTTTCACTTGACATCATACATATCCAAACATCAAATCTACTAATAGGAGGGTGAATCAGTTGATCAAATCTATTTGAAACTATTTAACTCAACATGTATATCAAAACATAAAAAATGAATCAAAATAGCTACTATCAACCAATCAATCATAGATGCTCACATTCAAAAAATGAACACTAGATATACATGTCAAGTCAAAATGGCAAAAACCATGGTGAGAAGAGCTACTTGGAAGTATTGTCCAAATCAATCCTCACAAAAGAGGAATATAATAAGGAAACTTACAATATGAAGTAGGCATCAACCTATCAAAGACACCAATCCCCAATTGTATGTGTAGGCACCAACCTACTAGAGACACCAATCCCCAATATAAAGATCTGAGCAACAACTGAATAAGTAGAACACTAGTGGACTACTAGATTACAAAGATAAATCTTGCAGAACTTCAATGGTGATTACACAACTGACACAAGATTCTAATTTTCTTCAAACACTCTCCTACACTCCTTAAGTTCTTAAGATGATGGTGCATGCGATTGAGATGCAACTAACATTGAATAATAATGACACTTTCATTACATTCATATATGCACACACATATCATGTGAAGTGAGATGATGATTATATATGACACACTAAATTAACAACACTCCAAGTTAGTTAGGACAACATTGTGAGGACCTAAATTCAAATTAAATGAAACATGTAATAGGTTGGTCCTAAAAAAAATACTTGGTGCCAAAAGAACATGATGTCGTGCAATTCCATAGGATCCTTAACCTAGATCTATTTTACCTTCTAACTCTATCTACAAATTACATATGCTACTAGTCATTTCCACAAAGTTCTAGAACATGAATTGGCTAACTGATAAGTAAAATGACCCTTCTATCACTACAATCTTTTTGAAAACTAAACATAACTTCTAGAAACCCTATAATATGATAGAACATGTGTAGACATACTCTCCACCCAAACTACAAAGCCAAACTCACATACAAAAAGGAATTTACTAAACATGAATGTATTGGAAAAGAAATCTCTCTGCCTTGAGTAACTGACCTCAAACATTTTGGATCAGACTTCTAGATTACTTCTATCAGCATGAATAGATACAAGCAAGATATTGCAAACATACTATAGTCGGTCATCCTTCATAATACTAAAAAATTATTGATAATTATAATTCAAGTATGATTACATTTAGTTCTCGTTGTACTACTGACATTACTCATTAGAGATTAGTGAGCACTACCTATCATCAAAGACACTACTCCTTGATATTACTCATTTGACATCAATGATAAAATTTGTTCAAAATTAGTGTAAATAGAGTCATTATTTACCTAGTTAGCTAATCACCTTTCTAGGATTGACCTTTTTGCACTCATTTCCTAAGTTTACTTAGGTTTATTTATATTTTTTCTCACTTCCAATCATTGAGACATGTGTCCTCATCACTTGAGACACCTATTGACACTTTCTTACACACTTGTAGAGTGATCTCACAAGTGTCACATATTTGGACAGGTGGTCATAGTTTCACTCCTACCTTTTCACCTCCTCATCCTTTCCTATATATCCAATACCTGATCATTGTATTTACACACTCTTCATTTTTATATTGATAGACATACTATTGTGATTATTATGTTCACTTGTGGAAGTTGTTTCATGCTCTTGATCTTGGAATTCTCCAAATAATGTGACAATAATTACCCTTACACAACTCTTATAGATACCTCTAAATGGTTAAAGATTATATTCATGTAGCCTACATGGTAACTCCTTAATCAATTGAGTTTTGGTGATAGTTGTATGAAAAATGAAATATGATAGATAATACAAATTATAGAATCTCAAGATGTCATCCAAATAAGGTGTCATCATCTATCGAAATTATTTATAGCATTACATAAATATTGCATATTTGTTACCAGATCTATGATTTACAAGGATTATAATAATACCTAGTCTCCTAGTATTAATACCAAGGTCACCCTTAATTAATTGGGAAATAATTGGTCACATCAAAATTAATTTGAGTAGAAAATATTAAGTCATTGAACTTTTTAACCAAAAATCAACAAAGTACATTTTTTCATAACCACTTTGATTCCATTTATGGATCTAGTCAATTCATCCAAAATTAAGAGCATATAAACCTAACAACTTAGTCAAACATGAGATATAATCATAAAAGTTCCAAATCATTCAAAAGGGTGGCCACAAATATAAAGAGTAGATATCAAATTACCATGATGATGTGGAAGATCCCACAAGAAACTACATGAGCTATAATTATTTCTTTGACTGAAAATAATTATGAATGAATCTTAAAATGCCAAAATCTTGGAGAGAGGTTGAATTCATCTTAAGTTTCAAATAATCGAGAAAGATGGCCACAACTAGAAAGAGTGGATATGCTTGCATTATTATGATAAATTAGAAGATCTAATGAAAAGCTGCATGGATCATGCATATATTATTACTAAGTATCCATTCAAAAATATTGATATCACAATGGAAGATTAGAGATAAATACACAATAGTATGAGGACTACATGAGCATAAGGAGGATCATGCACAATTAATGAGGGATATAGCAGATAGTTTCAAAAATGAAAAGGAGTGGGAATAAGGAGAGGTGTAGAGTCTAATTTTCTCATTTTAGTTTGAACCAAAGATTTTAGTAGTGTGAAATGCTATGACTCTCTTTGCTCAATTAGGTTCTTTCACCTAATGGAACGAGATAGATCCCACACCCAAAATCTAGGTGGTTCACTCAAACTAAGGTATGTATGATGTAAATATGATGAAATGTAATGATCTAGATCAAGCTAATCGATAGAATAGACTTATTATGAATGCAAAACTAATGAAATGTGAAATGTTAGAAAATAAATTGTGTAATGCAAAAATACCTAGAAATAGTAAACTACAACAGAAATGGATGAAACTGAAAGTGTGCACCTGAGATATGGATGGAGACTGGAAATGACTTATGGAATGCTGAAAATCCTAATTTTTAAGCCTGGTGCGACTCATTCGCCATTTTGGGAGAATTAGTCCCAGTTCTATGAAACTGTTTTGAAGCCCGTTTCAGACAAATGGGTGTCTAAAAATGCAAAAAACTAAAAATAGGTCTAGAAGTGGGACTCATTCACCACCCATGGTTAAGGAGTCCAATTTTGAATTTTTGAATATTCAAAGGTGGAAACATGAGCCTTTGATCTACATTTTCTGCTTCTCCAGGTGTCCAGTTCTGAAACTGTCAGATTTGGACCTGAAAGTGACTTTTTGTGGGTATTTTGACTTATCCAATGAAGAGATGGATTGAAAAACTTTTCAATGTAATCTTCGATGATTTCTAAGCCTCCAAGATGCCTACATTTGGAAACACACAAGACAAGAAAGATAAATGTTGGATGTTAGGGCATGGGGGTTTCCCTTGGTCAAACCCCTTTTAGGTAATTAAACCAAAATGATGAAAGAATGCAACAAAGCATGAAACAATGAATTAAATTCCTTTCCATGATGTTTGATCTTGAATTTTTTTAGCAAAACATGAAGAATCTGTCCTTGAATGTCTTTGGAAGCTAACTTAATGACTTGCAATGATGAAACCTTAACTTGCTTGGCTTGATAAAGAAGATAGATGATGAATGAACTGTGAAAATGAGTAAATGAATGTAAATTAGGGTTTAGAAACTTGATTTTATAGTAAATCCACCTTATTCATTCGTAAATTGGATCGCTAAGGGCGACATGTAAAAATAATAAACTTAAATTCTAGTTTTCCCCACTCAAAAGTAAAAAATGGGCCAAATGGGACTCATTCACCACCCATGGTAAATAGGTCCCACCTAGATGGGATTGATTCACCATGGATGGAAAATGGGTCCCACATGGGCCATTTTTCCAGCTAAGATGTGAGGAAATAAGAAAATAAGGTTTTTAGGGTGACTATGTCAGGTATGTCATCAAATATTACCTCAGGATGCACAATATGGGGTAATAGGGGCCTATTAGTGATGATGTAAAGGTAAATTAGGGCTTGGGACACAAAATTCAGTGTGAGAGTGTGATTAAATACACTTTACAACACTAAAATGAGGTCCACATAGCCTAGAAATGTACAAGAACCAATGTGAATGTGTAAAACACATTACGACACTAGAATAGCATTAATTTTATTTTAAAATCCTTCTATATTAATATGATGATGTATTTAAATACATTTTATAATGTTGAATTAGGAGAAAATGGGTTCATTAAGTCTAGAAAAGCGTGAAAGTCCTTTACAACACTTTACAACACCTTTACAAGACATTGTTAAATGCATTTGCAATGGTCCAAGACCTAGTGTGGATGTGAAAAAAACATCACAACACCAATTCAAGCCCTTATTAAGTCCAATTTGTCATCAATTATTCCCCAAATCAAGCAAGTTTCCTTTTTTCTATGCTACATAGTTAAATTTAAGAATGTTAATGAGGGTATTTATCAATCTCCAAATAGGAGAGTAGTCTCTATAACAAGAAGATGATATAAAACTACTTGAAAAATGTATTACAACATGAACTAGGATGAAATGTTAGAGGGGGTAAACATAGTTACTTAGCATGATGATGATTTTATGAAAACTAAGAAATTCATTAGTTTTCATTTTGGATAAAAGAACAAAAAGGATGGGTGTAAAGTATCCAATTATGTAGAATATGAATAAGACATCTATTTGAATTTCTATCCTCCATCTTCTACTATTGGGATTGGTGTTTACAATAGAACACCATAATATGATAGGGAAATTGTAAAAGATGTGACTACGGGTTGTGAAAATCAACATAATTATGATTAACAAAAATAATCCAGATATATAAGCTTATAATTATTTTCAATTAAGATTTTATACATTAAAATATTATTATTTTCATCAATGTTGAGAATGGTACTTTTATTAAATATATTTACATGTAGAATTTTGTTTGAAGAAATTGAATTTTCTTAATCTTCTTATATTCTTCTATTACCTCTCCAAAAAAATTAATTAACCAATGTTAAATTTGTTGAAGTCAAAAGATGAATTATATAACTTTTTTATATTTTTATAAAAATAAATTTAAGATATTCACCTAGGTTCAATCTTACATAATTATTTTTAAACATACAAAATAAGAAAAATAAGAAAAAAATTATAGCATTGAACAAAAAGCCCTTTAAATAATGACATCACTACAAAAATATTTTGAATGTAGGGTTTAATATAGTTTTTTTGTTTAGGGGAAGATCCTCTCACCGTGCTTGATGGAAAGATGGCCAACACTTCTAATGGTTTGGTTTGTAGAGTTTAGTGACTAGTTAATGGTGGTTATGATCTTCCTTTGCCATAATTTTGGGTTCTAGATATTGCTTCCACTCCCATATCTCATTGATGTGTTGGCTAGGTCCTTGAAGCTAGGGTGTAGTTGCACTCATGTAGAAACACTAAAGGAGATCAAAGGGGTTTTTTTGGATGCCACCATAATTTGGAACAATTTAATTCCTCAATAGAAGTTAGAAAAAATTAGGGAGCCCGACATTAAAAAATCTAATTTAGGAAGTCCCATTGAATACACTAGTAAGCCTATACGATCGAACTTTGGGCATGATGTAAAATAATAAAAAAATAAAAAATAATGAAACATTTATAGATCATGGGTTAATCTAAAGGTTTATCTACTTATGGTATTGCCTCCCAAACCTACATCAATGGATTAGTTAACTCTAATTATCCTATCATGAAAGAAAAAATCAAAATGCACCCCTAGTCTTGTGGATTTTTCATTGTGATATTTGATAGTGTGGATGACTGAAATATTATCTTTTATAATATGTGGGCGTGGAGATAACATCTAGTTATGATTAAACTATCAGTCCACACATTCAATCCCTCCATTGAATATTTTAGTGTTAAGTCTAATTGGGTTCACCTCCCTAATCTTACACTTCACTTCTAAGTTGAATCTTGCTTCAAATATATTGTGGATTCTCTAGGAAACTATTTGGATATTGAAAATGAATCTTTTGATTTCATTCATATGACCTCTTCTTGCATATTGGTAGATTTAGACACTTCAAAAGATATTTTGGTAGAAATATTCCTTAAAGTGGATAGTTGATTTTTGGTTCATCTCTTGGATTATGTGGGAATTCCTTTTCATTGTTGGATATGCTACAACATTGACCACCTTGCTACAAAATTACCTAGATCCAAGCCCAAACCAAATTATCTTACCACATGGTGGAAATATGTCACTCTTCATCAATACACTATTGTCAATCCATTCAGAGAACAAGAAACATTGCCTAAGTCTTTGCGAAATATGGGCAATATGTTTGCACAAAAGGACTTATCATTACATGGAAAAACAAAAGAGGTATCAATAGGAAAAGAGAGAAGTCGTCAACTATCTATGGAGGTGGGTGGTAAAGATTCTCCAACTCCTGAATCTTCTATGATCACACATTTCTCCTCATAGACATGTAATCATGAAGAAAACAAGGAACCATGGGAATTGGTAAAAAATAAAAAGTATATTTCCCATAAAAGAGAAAAAAAATCCATAAAATGCAACTACAATCTCATTCTAAAAGGGTGTTAATACCTAAAAAAATGAAGTAGTTAGATTTTAAGTTTAAGGATCTTTTGTTTAATGTAAGGCACCCTTACTCAAGGGTCTAATGCATCTTGATATAATCTTATTATTTTAAAAAACTATTTTTATGTCTATAATCCCTAGATCAAATTCACCAAAACTGATAATAATTTTTAACTTCGAAAATTTAAACAATTATTTATGAATTTTAAGAATAAATGTTATTTAAAATTACTATTAAATGTTTAAATAAAATTATTTTATCCCCACTCTGACCTTTGATCATGTAGATATTTGACTTTGTTTCTACATTTTACTTTTTTAAATGTGTTTACAAGATTCATAAACCTCCAATCTAACTTGTGAGATGATTGAAACATCAATGAGAAGACATAAAAACACATGCCTGACAATTGTGACAAGGTTGTATGGAATTTAACTATAAATGATTGTATCTTCATCTAAAAGAGAAAATTTATCTTCGGCTACCCTGCACAGATTGTATCAACAATGGATTATTTAGAGATTTTAATTGTAAAGAAAATTAAGTTAAGATAAATATATATAATAAAAGTAATGTGAAGAGTAATTTATTTAATAATTTTTTATCATTTTATGTAGATTGTATGAAAGAGATGTTATTTAAGAATTTCAATTATAAATAGTAAAAAATAAATAAAAAATTATATTGTATTTAGTATTTAGCATATTAATCATCTTCACAATGATGCAAAAATCTAATCATATAGATAAGGATAAAACATGTATTCAATCTTCAAGTATGTGTGAATATTAATCTGCATATCAAAATTTGCTTGGGAATGTTTTAAAACTACTTTAAAAGCATAGATGAAAATAAAAACTTAACAAAGCACCCAAATATTTTCTGATAACATATAATCTTAATAGATAATTAAAAAAAAAAAAAAAACATACTTATATCAAAACAGATTAAAATTGACAAATGACTTTAATGTACATCAAATATTGACAGCCCCGTTTTAAAAGTAAAAAATTAATATAATATCTTCAGATAAATGAAAGTGAGACAAGAATTATTATTAATATAAGAAAATAATCCAGAGATATAGAAAGCAAAACTAATGAGATGAAAATACAATACACTGTTAACACAGAGTAGGTAATTGAGTTTTCCCAATTTGTAGTTAAGAAGAGATCACAGACAAGTTATAAGAAACATCCATAAAAAAGTGAACCATAAGTTGAGAATACTAACAAACGGTATAATAATTACCTATAACAGAGCCACAATTGACCTACATTCTGCATGTAAGATGCTTTCTAAACATTTCCAATTGCTTTTACAAAAATGCTTTCAAAACTCCGGAGGCTTACTTTCCTTAGCTTGGCGTATGCTAGATTTTGAGATGAGATCCCTCTGGAGTTGTGTAACCTTATAACATTGCACCACCTGCATCTCTCAGCATGACTTGGGGAGGAGGAGGTTTGCAGGATGGATAAGCTATCTGAGAAACTTAAAATACATGGTTTTGAGTAATTGGCATCTGAGGATTGAGGTAACACCCTTAGCAGCCTCTTTAATCTTAGGGAGATTTACGTCCCTCTTTATGGACTTTCAGGTACTGAAATTGTTTGTAAGGAATGCTAAAAGAAATCATCTAAATATAAGCCAACTACCATGATTTCGATACAATTACTGCTATGCTTTAACCAGAACAAGTGAATAGGAATAGATAAAGATACATATTCGACCCTTTTCCAATTACCAAACCTGAGCCAAAATATGTTTATATCGTTTCTGACAGCTTAATATAAAACAAAAACTTGTTCCAGGCAGATTGTATGGTCTCACATATATAACAATATATTATAAATTTGATAACCTCACGCAAATTCCTAGAAATTGTACAAATCATATATACTGGGATTATAATTTTCTAGAATAATCAGCCAAATTGATAAGTTTATGAAGTTGCCGAGCAAATTATTATGTACAAAGTAGCCTTGTACGAAAGCCTGTGTATGTTGACGGATCTCAACGACTAGCTATTCTTTATATGACGTTCGGGTAGAAGATTTCAACCTTAGTCGCACTATATTCTCTGAGTCTAATTTGTCTTTGTACAGATTTATGAAGAGTGCATATTCATTTACTTATCCAAGTCGCAGATCGGTTTCTATTCCTGTAGTTTCCACATTTGAGTACAGTTGAGGCTCCCCTCTGTTGCCTTCTTGGAAAGTGTATACACCAGCCTGAGTAACATGAAAAGAATAACGTGAGTACAAAATATAGATTAGAAATACAGAGGAATAATAAGTAGTAGTTTTCAACATTATGATAGAGAAGGGATATTCATAAATTATACTAATGCTACGAAGTGGAGTGCCCTACAACAATTACAAGTCTTTAAAGGTATGAAAGAATGCAACAATGTGCTTTGAAATTTTCATACCATTCTTTTCAGATTAGCAATTTCCACATCCAGCATTTCGTCCTGTTGAAAGAAAAGATGTCATGTTGTTTTTCATCATCGATATAAAAACTAAGTTATTGGTAACATTTGCTTTAGATGAAAACTAAGTTATTGCTAACATTTGCTTTCTTATTGAGAAGATAAAACAGATTTTGAAGGGACTAATTCTTTACCACCAATAAAAATAAAGCAAAGGTACAGTATAATTACAGGAAAAACATTGATGCAGGGGCATCACATTTTTTTCATTAATTCTTTTTAATCTTTTCTTCAACCCGCCACCGTGTCTTAGCGGTTGGAATTTTAAATTTAATTTTGTTGTTTTGGAGAGCAGTAAATATCTACCCATAAGCTCATTTAATGAGCAGCAGTAAAGAGGAGGTGAATGTGCACAAACCTGAGCGGGAATTTTAAACCAAGAATGGAGCAGTTGGCGCATTAATGATTATTTTTTAGCGATGTCTTAAAAATTGAGGTGGGATTTTTTGGGAAGAAGCTCCCAGGTTGGGTAATTATGGAGAAGAAGAACAAAACAGCAGAGAAGAAAAATAAGAGAGGACAGAAAAGAACAGCAGGGAGCAAAAAGAGAGAGCAGCTAGGAATATTAGCAGTAGAGAACAGTAGAAGAGCACGTAGCAGACAGGAAGAAGAAAAATGAAGACATAAGACCTGCAAATTTATTCCAATATTTGTAAATGTGTAAAACGACTATACCTGTTATTATTTTCGGAATTTAATGAAAAGAATACTAATTATTCTCGTAAAGATTGTTGATTGTTGAATCTAAGCATATGTTTGAGTGTTAAATGTGTGAAATTCGTTGTTTTGAAAGTGTTGATTTTTGTTTGCAAGTTTAGAGTATTTTACGATTTAGGTGTTGTGTTTTGTCACCTACAACCATAGCTTCTGTTACCTGCAGCAATTCTTCTGTTTTGGACAACAGCATAGTTATTTGTCTTACAGTTTATTTTATGCCCCTTAAACCTTTTCTTGACCCGCAATCAATATTTAGACCCTTTTAGAGGTTGTGTGAGTTGCTTAGAGCAACAAAACCTCTCCATTTCCACCTGCTAGCTCTTGTTCAAATGGATTTTCGGGTGCCTACATGAAGGTGGGTGCCATCAGCATGGTATGAGAGCTCAGCTACAACTCTGGGAAGAAAAATAGTGGCTTGAGATTAGGGTTGAAGGAACCCCTATGAGCGTGACTATGGGTGTGTCCCTACAACAAGGGGTATTGTAGTCAAGAAGACTACAGTAAGAAGAAAAACAAAAGGAAAGTGAATTAGAGCAACAGGATGCTATGAAGGAGAAGGATGGTAGAGGTTGCAGCTGCAGAAGCAGCAGGAAGAATATATGAGGTTTTAGAGGCTCTAAGGGGAGTGCAAGCAATAATGGATACAATAGAAGCTAGAATGAGAAGAGGCGGAGCACACGAGGATACTGATAGTGAAGATGAAGAAGGACCAGAGATGGCTAGACAAGAAGGTGAAAATGTAGACAAAGATATAGATACAAGAGAAAAGGACTTATAAGAGCTATTTCTAACATTGGGAAAGGAACAAGAGTAAAATTACCAAGCTTCTCAAGAAGTTAAGAACTAGATGAATTAATTGACTGGATAATAGAGAAGGAGGAATACTTTGAGTATGATGAAGTAGAGGACCCTAAAAGAGTGAAGGTTGCTCAAAGAAGATTGAAAAGTTATGCAACACTTTGGTGGAAAGAGGTGTAGACTGAAAAAATAAGAAATGACAGAGATAATATTTCTTGATGGGATTGAATGGTAAGAAAGATGAAGGTTAAATTTCTACTTGGTCATTATCTTCTTGAACTTCCCAAGAAACTACAGAATTTAAAGCAGAGTTAAGTGTGAAGGCCTATACAAAGGAGTTTTACAAAATTTCTATAAGAGCTGGCCATAATGAGTTAGACCATGAAATGGTGGCTATATATGTTAATGGACCGAGGCTAAATATTCAAGATGAGCTAAGTATGGTAAGGTTACGAACTCTGGAAGAAGCCTATTAGTATGCTCTAAAGGGAGATGAGAAATTAGCAAAAAAGCAAGGAAAAAAAAAAGCAAAGGTGGAATTAGCAAAGGAAAAGGGAAGCAATAGAAAAATTACAACCATGGTAAGGAGGCTAACCTTTTAAAAATTAAAAAAGTGAAAGATGAAACAAGATGAAGAACATACCCTATGAGAGGTAGAGGTTGATATGGAAGAGGCCAAGATAGAGGCTTCCAAGGCACATGCTTCACTTGTGAACAATCAGGTCATTGATTTTATGAATGCCCACAACATAGACTAGAAGGATCAAGGAGGATAGGGGCTACAATGCACACATAGAAAAAGGGGATACTAAGTCTACAAGGTTTGTTAGTCAACTAGATGAACTTGAGAGAGGACAAGCACTTACGATGAAGAGGAACTTGCTAAAACCAACCAAAAGAGAAGATGAGCCTATCCAAAGAAATTTTTTATTTAGGACAATATGTAAATTGGGTGGAAAATGTTGCAAGGTCATAATAGTTAGTGTAGGCATAGAAAATTGGGTTTTAGTTGAAATGGTGGATAAGTTGGAGTTAAAAATGATGGCTCACCCTATTCCTTAAAAGGTTTCATAGTTATAAAAAGGGCACCAAGTCTTGGTTGATCAACAATTGCTAGTGAATTTTTGAATATGCAATTGTGAAGATCAAGTGTGATGTAATATCATTCCTATGGACTAATGTCACTTAATTTGAAGGGGACCATGATAGTTTGGTAGGAAAGTAATCCATAATGGAAGAGAAAACACCTACACTTTCAAAAATAGAATAAAACACACTCTTATGCCATTGGTAACTAAGGAAGAAGAGGTAGAATGTGGTCCAAGAACACTGCTAGTGGCAAGAAAACAATTTTTAAAAGTTGGAAAGATTATGTTTTGCATTAGTTCCCAAGGAGGTACAAGTAGATGCAACAACAAACAACAATAGAATGCCTTTACAAGTAAAGGGGCTATTGGAAAAATATGAAGAAATTGTGTCCAAGGAATTACCAAAAGGAATACCACCTATGAGGAGCATCAACCATCATATTGATTTGATTCTATGATCAAGCTTACCCAACAAGTTTTCCTATAGGTTGACACCTACAAAAAATGAAGAGGTAATCAAACAAGTGCAACAACTATTCGAAAGAGGATCAATCAAAGAAAGCCTTAGGGCCCATGCACAATACTAGCTGTGTTAGCACCCAAAAAGGATGGTGAGTGGAGGATGTAAATGGACTCAAGAGCCATCAATAAAATAAAAAATTAGGTATCATTTTCCTTTACCGAGAATGGATGATCTCATGGATTGCTTGGGCAAGGCTAGCTATTTTACAAAAAAGATCTAAAAAGTGGATATTACCAAATTAGGATAAGAAGGGGTGATGAGTGAAAGAACACCTTTAAGAAAAAAGAGGTGTTGTATGAATGGTCAGTAATTCCCTTTGGGTTAACAAATTCACCCAACACGTTTATGTGGTTAATGAGTGAAGTGTTGAAACCATTTTTGGGAAAGTTTGTGATTTTTTATCTTCATGAAATTTTGATTTTTAGTAGCAAAAAAGAGGAGCATTTATTGCATATTAGACAAGTCCTATAAAGGCTCAAGGAAGAAAGTTTATTGGTGAATTTTGAAAACTATATTTTATGAAGGATAAATTAGTTTATTTGGGATATGGTATCTCACTACAAGGGCTAGAAATGAATTTGGAAAAGGTATGTGTTATCACTGAATGGCCAACACCTAGGAGTGTATATGAGGTTCAAAGTTTCCATGGTTTAGCTAGTTTCTATCATAGATTTATTTGAAATTTTAGTGGGATATGCACACCCATAACTGAAACCATAAGGGGATACAATAAGTTTGAGTGGAGAGCAACAACAAATAAAAGTTTTAATATTTTAAAGAATAAGGTCATTGAGGAACTGGTGTTAGCATTGCCCAATTTGCACAAGTGTTTCAAGTTTATTGTGATTCAAGTGGGACAACCATAGGAGCAATTCTTAGCCAAGAGAGAAGACCTATTATATATTTTAGTGAAAAGCTTAATGATGGAAAGAAGTGGTATTTTATTTATGATCAAGAATTTTATGTCATTATGTAAGCTTTAAAGAAGTGGCATCATTATTTTCTTCCAAAGGATTTTATTCTTTACATGGATCACCATGCTCAACAATATACTAATATTCAAACCAAGCTTAACTAGTGACACATGAAGTGGGTAGAAATCCTACAAGGATATACTTTTGTTCTCAAGTGCATAGAAGTGGAAGTTCAAAACAAGTAGCAAATGCATTCAACAAGAGAGCAACACTATTGACTGAAATGAGTGCTGAAGTAGTTGGGTTTGATGCTATGAAAGAGATATTCAAAGAATTTTTAGATTTTAAGAATACATGGACTTGTATGGAACCTACTAGTGTGGATGGGGCCCCATGGAAGGACTACTTCATATAAGATGGAATGTTGTTCAGAGGAAAACAAATTTGCATACCTCAAGGATCAATGAAATATAATTAAATAAGAGAAAAACATTGTGATGGTTTAGCTAGACATTTAGGAGTTGATAAAACTATGGAACGACTTAGTGAAAGATATTTTTGGCCAAGGATGATGGTAGAAATCAGAAAATTTGTGCAATGATGTCAAGTTTGTCAATATATCAAAGGGATGAGTCAAATTACAGGTCTATATCAGCCATTACCCATAATGGAGAAACTGTGGGAAGATATAAGCATGTATCTAATTCTTGGGATACAAAGAACACAACAAGGTAAGGATTCTATTTTTTTGCTTGTTGATAGATTTTAGAAAATGGATCACTTTATAGCATGCAAGAATACAAATGACTCAATGCATGCAACAAATTTATTCTTCATGGAGGTTGTTAGATTACATGGTTTACCAAGAAGTATAGTTGTAGATTGTGACAATAAGTTTGTGGGACACTATTGGAGTACAATTTGGAAGAAATTATGGATTGATTTAAAGTTTGGCTATGCATATCATCCTCAAATGGATGGAAAAGCTAAATTTTTAAATCTAAGCTTAGGAAATTTGCTAAGTTATTTAGTTGGTGACAATCCTAAGCAACGGGATTTGGAATTTCCTCAAGCCCAGTTTGCATACAATGACCCAGTGAATAAAAGTACAGGTAATAATCCATTTCAAATTGTTTATGGATACAATCCTGAGGGTATTCCAGAACTAAGAGAGCTTGAATATACTAAGGGATACAAGAGAAGTGCTAAAGGAGAATAATTTTCCAAACACATGCAAGATTTACACCAACAAGTAAGAGAAAAACTCAGTTGGAGCAACTAGTAGTATAAAAAGAATTTTGGTAATATCTTTGGTATCAAGAAAAAATTACAATTTGATCTGAAGGAGATTCAAGATAAAATCTAGCTAGAAGGATACATTGTGGATAACGGGATGAAAGAAAATGAGCTATTAGTAAAGATGCATGACATAATATCCAAAGAGGAGGAGTTTTGGAGACAGAGATCCAGGGCTCTATGGCTTTCAGATGGAGATAAAAACTTTCAGAGGGAGATTTAAAAACACTAGATATTTTCACATTTCTGCGTTGAAACACAGGGATGCTAATAGGATCACTCACATTGAGTCTAATGGAGCCCGTTTTGAGAAAGTTGATGACATAAGAAGACAAGCTATCCTTTTCTTTAGTAATCTTCTTTCGGAGAGTGATGGAGTTGACCATGCAATGCAAGATTTTCTTTCAGAGGCTATCCCAAATTTGGTTAAAGATGAAGATAACAAAATTCTATGTGCTATTCCTTCCAGGGAAGAAATCAAGAAAGTCGTTTTCTCCTTTGAAGGCAATAAGGCTCTAGGATTGGATGGGTTTCCTATGTTCTTTTTTCATTGGTTCTGGGAGATTGTTGAGGAGGATGTGGTGAATGTTGTTAAGGAATTCTTTGGCTCAAGGAGTCTCCTAAAAGAACTAAATGCTACTTTCCTGATCCTCATCCCTAAACGCCTTGGAGCTATGAAATTTGAAGCTTTTAGACCTATAAGCCTTTGCAATTCCTTCTATAAAATTATCTCTAAAGTGCTGACCTCTAGGCTTCTGATTATTTTTCCCTCTCTGATATCTCCTTAGCAGAATGGCTTCATTCGAGGAAGGCAGATTCTTGATTCAATTTTACTGTTCACGAAAATGTTCATTCTCTCATGGAGTCTAAGACTGAAGGTTTCCTTTTTAAATTGGACATTTTGAAAGCCTATGATTGTGGTGACTGTGTTTTCTTACTTAAAATCATGAAGGCGTTTGGTTTCAATAACAGAGTCCTCTAGATGGTTGGTCAACTCATTTCTACTGCTTCTATAGCTGTTATGGTGAATGGATCTCCTTAGCAGTTCTTTAAGAATTCTAGAGGCTTAAGGTAGGGAGATCCTATTTCCCCTATTTTATTTACTATAATGGAAGAATGCCTTGGGAGGAACTTGAAAAGAATGGTTGAATAGGGATCCTTAATGGGTCTGAGGCCCTCATCCAGTAACTTGGTTTGCTCTCACCAATAGTTTGTGGATGACACCATTTTGATGGGGAGATCTACAATGACCGAAGCTAGGAATCTTAAAAAGATCCTGGATGATTATGAGATGGCGTCTGGTTAGATGGTTAATAGACATAAAATCTCCTTATTCTTTTTCAATACTCTGGAGCCTAGACAGAATAAGATTACCAGAATTTTGGGATGCAAAATTGATTCTTTACCCTCTATTTATCTTGGATTTCCTTTGGGCCTTAAGCCTCCTAATTCCTTTTGGAGTACTCTGGTTGACATGCTCAGTAAAAACCTTGCTGGATGGAAAGGAGCTCTTCTCAGTCAAGCTGGTAAGATTTAGCTTCTCAAAGCTACTCTTCAGAACCTTCTAGTTTATGCTTTAAGTCTTTTTAAAATACCATCCAAATATGCAGATGCTATTGAAAAAATACAAAAACTTTCTTTGGTCAGGTGTTGATGAAAAGAAAAGAAAGCCTCTTATTGGTTGTGAATCTGTGTGTAGACCCAAAATTCTAGGTGGTCTGAGTATTAGAAGGATCATAATTATGAATAGGGATTTTCTTGCTAAGAAAATTTGGAGAGCCTTCTCATCTAAAGGAGAGTGGAATGACATTTTAAAGAGAAAATACATGGAAAATATTGGATCTCTCAAAACTCTACTTGACTCTCCAAATTTTCCCCGTGGTTCGGCTATCTGGAATGATATGATCAAATGGAGATACATTATAGAAAAGGGAGTTAGATGGAGCATAAGAAATGGGAAACAAGCAAGGTTCTCGGAGGAAAGATGGCTAATGAAGGAACCACTAATCTCTTCCCAAAGCTTTAATGGGTGGAGTGAGATCTGTAAGGCCAATTTTGGATCTCATGTTAAGGACTATTGGAGAAATGGGAGTTGGGTGAATTTGTGCCATATCAGTATGAACCTTGCACTAATTCAATCCTCTTTATTGGTTGTAAGAATAAGGTTAAGCCAACAAGATGATCTTTTAGTTTGGATGGATAACCCCTTGGGAAGTTACTCAGTTTCTTTGGCTGTCTCTTTGTTGTCCCTATCTCCTGCCCCCCACCCCTTTTGGGATAAAGATTGGATTAAACACCTAACCCCTAAGGTTAATATATTCTTTTGGATTCTTCTTCAGAATAAAGTGCTCACAGCTGAAAACCTATGCAAGCATGGCATCCAAATCCCGAATAGATGCTACCTGTGTAAGGAAGAAGCAAAATCTGCTAACCATTTGTTCCTCCACTGTCAGTATGTGGTGGCTATTTGGGGTAGATTTCTCTCTCTATGGAACATTTCGTGGGTGTTTCCTTGCACTATTGAAGACCTTTTTATTCAGTGGAATGCCCCCTCCCAAAATCTGACTATTTGTAGACTTTGGGATTTTATCCTCCCTTATCTTGTATTGGGTGTTTGGAAGGAGTGCAATAATAGGGTCTTTAGGGATGAGGAGGCACCAAAGAACATTGTTTATGAGAAAATTTATAGGCTAATTGTGGAGAACTTTAATAATTTCCCAAATCAAGAGATTAAGAAGGAAGTTGTGGGTTGCTCGAAATATGACCACAAGATAGCTAAAGATTGGAATATTAAAAATGATATGTCTAAGGCCTCAAGACCTGTGAAAAAGAACCGTGAAGGGATCAACTGGAGTCACCTACCTAGGGAATGGATAAAGGATAATTTTGATGGGGTGGCTAAGGGAAACCTGAGTCCAGCTGGGAGTGGAGGAGTGATTAGAAATTATAATGGTAAGTTCATG